>MU223182.1:6458007-6513264 GCA_018584345.1 Thuja plicata | reverse complement strand
TATATATATATATATTGCCGTCCCCTGCCGTCCCCTGCTTTGGCAAAAAAAAAAACGTCCCGGAAACCCGTTTCCCCGTCCCCCCGTCCCGGAAACTTGGGGTAACATAGGATATAATTGATGAGTGGTGCTGACTTGGATGTTATTATCACACGACTTGCCAAAAATCTCTTTAAATGAGGCAACTTCTACATATGACATAGCTAGTGGAAGTGGCATTGTACTCATTTAGAAATTGAACTCATTTAGAGGTCTATGATATGTATTAAACTCTAATTTTCATTTATATGTGACGGAAATCAATAATATGTTCTACAAATTCAATTAATATGCATGTTTTTGAAGAATATTTTTAGAAACGTACGTATTTTCTAATATTCAATCAATTTGCCGAGTTCTTCCCCAGGTTTTTGTCACGTCCCTAACATTTTTGAAAACTGGGCCTACCAAGTAATTGCCAAGTCTGATTTTTCAACAAATGTGCAAATTTGTTTTAAACTCGGTATTTTTTCCTCTTTCTTTTTCAAATGATTTAGAGAATCACAAGGGTTTTGACAAGAAAACTAACATCTTTCGTGTTGCATTGGTTTTTATATTATGGTTGTGTAACTTTTTGATAATCAAGGCAACATTTTTTGTTGTTCCATTGTATTTAAGAGGCTTACAAAAGTCAAATTTGGCTTTTATTCTACCCAAATCTAAGATCTAGAAGTCATTTTGCACTAGAGAGTAATCATGGCAACAAGCAAAAAATAATTTTTCTAATCATTTTGGCACCAATTGGACCTTGTCTTTGAGTCTAAAAGATTTAAAAACCCTAGGCCGGTATAAATTTTGTCAATTTTCGATTGGGGAGCAATTGGAGCAAAAACAAGTTATTTTGCCGTGTCATCCTACAACCTTTTGTTTAAACATATTTTTAAAAATAAAAAATAAATAAATTTAATGGTAGATTTTTATAGGTTACATTGTCACTATTTAGATCGCACAACCTAGCCCCAACTAGTGCTGCCTATGTTCTGCTATCCATCAACCCACCACCCACTATGCTCAGCTCCAAAGCCATTCTACCGCTGCTTGCAACCCTCCATCCAGATGGTACCTTTTGACCACCATTCCTACCACTGCCACACCCAACCAAAACACCATTTTTGCCACTGTTGCTACCCATCCACGATTCAAGCGTCACCAAGGGTGAGAACCCCATCTCATTTGTTCTTTTTAAATTTGGGAGTAACTTTAATAAACTTGTTCTTAGTCATACGAAGGTATTTTTTGCTATAATTGTTTTTCAAATGGGGCAAAATTCATGTTCTTCGTAGTGGTAATATTGCTTGTCCACTTTGATTTCCCAATTCAATAGAAAATTGGTTTTCTCAAAGATTTTATAGTTTAATCAAGCTTTGGGGACATATAGAAACTCATAACTTTCTCAAAACAGCTCATTTTTTAGCTTTTTTTCAAGTGAACATTTATTTGAGCTCTACAGTTCTATGCTGTTACTTTGTTTCTAATTACTTTCAACATTATTGGTCATTTTTGGCTAGGCACTCAGAAGTATGCAATGTATATCACACTTTCATAAATTTTTAAGCTTTGTAATTGTAGGAGTCATTTAAGCAACTAGTATCAGAGGGTGATTGTGTGTTCTCTTAATATTTCTGCATTCTCACATTTATTTGTCTTCAAAAATGGATCAATTGTTAATTTCTCTACTTGCACCATATAACTATTATGACTGAAATTCTGAAATAGTTGCAAAGAAAATCAAATGGTTTAAGAAATGTGAATATGCATATGGGTTGTTACATCTATCTATATCTCATGAGCACCTCTTTCATATTGAGTCCTTAAATTCCACTCAATCAGATTTCAACTAAATCGGCTAGTCTATTTGGAGTTCATGATGTCATAAGAGGTCACCAATTGGAGAATGAACTCATTAGCATAAGTTCTGGGAATTTTGAGACCATTCAAGACTTCTTAACCTAGTTGAAATCATTACAATTTTAGTCTAAACATTGTGGGATTGAAAAAGAAAACACCAATTGATCCTTAGTATTCTCTCCAAACTTGGTTCAAATTATTTAGTCTTTGTTTTTGCCTTTATTCCATAAACGGTGTCCAGGAAAATCAATTCACTATGCCATCTCTAGATGACTTCGCCACATCTCTAATTGGGGAGAAAGATAAGTTCATCCAAATGGGTACTCTAAAATCTTCTAATTTGCATGGCTTCGTTTCCAACCAACACACAAAATAATAGAAATAATTGGAAAATAAAGGCAATAAATAGAAAAACAAGAAGAAAAAGGATTTAAAACCCTCTACTTCCAAAGCTACTTCAAAGGCCTCATCTTCTAAGGGCAACGGAACAAAGACAGATAAGGTAAAAAAATAGATTGATTGCCTGACAATTTAGAAAAGAATAACATTAGCATTTCTAAGTCTATAAAAAAAAGTTCCTCATATGAGACATCCTAAAAGGTAAAAGATAACAACAAGGGGAAAGGAAAGGACAAAACTAGTGTAGCAATTGTATCTCTGTCGTCCACATGGGTAATTAATCGAAGTGCATCAAACCACATGGCTTCACCTCAAAACAATTTCAAATTTTATGAGGCTTGTACTATACCAACTATTGTGATGGGTGATACACTTGTTGAGGTACATGTGAGAGGGTATTTCCATGTGAGTGATGGGGTATTTCAAAACGTTTTATGGATGCCCTCACTATCAACTAATATCCTATTTGTTTATCAAATCGCCCCAACTTGAGCAAGCAGGTTGAGCTCACTCCCAATTATGTCATTATGCGAAGTGTATTGTGGTTATACAGTTATAGTGGGGAGAGCAATCATAAATATCAATTATCAATATATCTCCCTTTTCTCACTTTGATCTTGATCCCTCTTTGATTGTTTGTATCGCTCATTCCAATGAAGTTATAGCATGAGCAGTTTGACAATCTTGACTATAGCTACTTGCAACTTAGCCAACATGGCATGGTTATAAGGTTAGCTATGTTCATTTTATATGGTGTTTGCTAAGGCTACATCCTTGGTAAGCATCCTGAAGAGAAGTTTGACAAAGGCAAGGCACGGATAGATATACAAATCTGAGATTATGTTCTCAATTACTTCTCTAGTCCATTTCTACATCCTTCTCTCAGTAGGACCAAATATATTTTGACCTTCATCAATGATCTTTCTAGTTATACTTGAGAAAAAAATAGTCCAAATCTTAGAGGACTTCAAATTTTTGTGGAGAATTAGTCAAGGAAAGTCATTAGGGTTTTGCATATAAATAACAGAACCATTGTTTTGAGCATTTTTGCACCTCGAAAGGGATTGATTTGCAATGCACAATCCCTTACATTTCTTAACAAATAGTGTGCTCAAATAGAAGAATAGATCTTTGAAGGAAATGGTCAACTCTATGATTAACTCCATATCTCTTGTACCTCAATAAAATTGAGCAAAGGCCACTAACTATGTATGTTATAACTAAAATTACATTCCTCGTTGAGCCTTCGCGGGAGTCACTCCTTTTGAAGCTTGGAAAAGAGAAAAACTCTTAGTTATGCACTTTAGGGCTCTTGGTTCTCCAACATGGGCCATGGATTCCTAGAGCAAACCTTCAATTTTTGTAGGCTCTCCAAATGATGTTGAAGGTTATCGGCCCCAACCTACCACAAATGAATTGTTCATCGAAAAGAGTGTTCACTTTGAGGACTCTTCAACTCTTGACACTTTTGATCCTTCTACATTCACATTGGATTCATTAGACATTGATGACAATTTTGAGGATTCAAATCCACCTACACAATGATGATGAGGATTCTTCATCCTCCACTTTGGATGCTACAAGTGACAATAAGAGTTCACCTCCTCCCTTTCCTAATCATCATTCAGAAATAGAAAATATCCTCCAATATCTTTGACTACAAATCCATTTTATGCTCTACAAACCCTACAAGCTATAGTTAATTGGGTTAGGGATTCATCAAACACCACACAAGTTCGATCATAATAGAATGATTTCCACATTTTTTCATTGCTTTTGAATCCAATCCAAGGTTCTTTTAGGAGGTATCTAGTATTTCTAAGTGGGGTGTAGCCATGCAATAAGAGTATAATGCCTTGGCTAGGAACCACACTTGAGACCTAGCCCCCTTCCTAAGGGAAAGAAGCTTGTTCAATGTAAGAGAATATCTCAAACAAAATTTGTAGCAAATGGGTTAGTGGAGAAGTTCAAAGCACAAATATAGCAAAGGGGAATTCCTAGATATTGGCATTGATTACGCTTAGGACCTTTGCACTAATTGCGAATAACTCTATTCGACTCACACTTGTTACCGTTGCAACACATCACTAAGAGGTTCATCAAGTGCACATGAAGGGTGTTTTTCTTTATAGAGAACTTGCACAAGAGATATATATGGAGCAACAACAAGGGTTTCAACAATATTCGTCCATTATTTGCAAATTTCATAAATCTATCTATGGCCTAATACAAGGCCCTAGAGCTTCATATGTCAAGATAGATTCCTACCTTACTATTAGGTTCTCTTGATGCCACTATGATCTTAAAGTCTACATTTGGTAATAGGATGATACTCTCTTGTTTATGTTTTTGTATGTTGATGACCTCCTAATCAGAGGGAATGCTTCTTCATCCATGGCAATAATGAAAATTGCCCTTCGTAGTAAGTATCTATGACCAACTTGGGTTTGTTGTATACTTACTCAAAATTAAGATATCTCAATTTGCTTCAAAGATTACCATCACACAATCCAAATATACTATTGGTTTGCTCTCACAGATTCACATGGTTGATTTTGACCCTACTCTAATTTCATTTTTTTCAAGAGTTAATCTTGACGCTCATTGCTCTTCATAATTGGTTGATAATATATCCTATATGAACATGTTTGGAGACACACTTATCTGACTCATGCTAGGGCCAACATTTCATATGTTGTGGGCATGGTTTCTCAATTTATGCAGGAGCCATGAGCTACACTAGAAAGCATCCAAGCGAATACTTCATTAAATTCAAGGTACTCATGGTTATGGGATTCGCTATGCAGCAAATATTGATAATGCTTTGGCAGGTATAAAGATTCGAATTGGATAGGCAATTCTCATGTTTGAAAGTCCTTCAGGTTGCAACTTTGCGCTTGATTCAAGTCCTATATGTTGGTTGAGGAAGAAACGGTTTCCTATTGCTCTATCTTCCATTGAGGCTAAATGTCACGGTGCTATGAAAGCAACCACTTAGGCCATCCAACTTCAACTTATTCTATTGAGTTTAGCATCTAGTTCAAACAACCATCTCTCATATTCTATAACAACTAAAGAGTCATTCAAACTTTTTCTACATCTAAGAACTTATACATTTACAAGATTTAGTGCAAGAACTCTCTCTCTCTCATGGGCATACCTCATGAGGCTATCTTGTCATCCACCTAAGTTGTGCTCAATAAGAGGTGTTGGTGTAAGTTTTCTAATTTCCTTATTAGATATTATTGTATTTTCCTACACAATTATTTGTCTTGCTTAGTTGTAGTTACTATGGGTAGATGTCATCTTCCAAGGGTGCAATACCTGTCTTTTTTTGCGTAGTTAGAGTTACTCTTCACATTAATTGGTTTTGCTACCCATCTCCTATATATGTGTGTGTGTGTGTGTGTGTGTCCACTCCTCTAACTTGTATATCATTCATGCTCTTGTGAGCTTTCTTGATGCTATTTTGCTTCTTCAACATTTGCCAGTCTCTATGTAGAAACTAGCTCTATTCACCTATTTTGGTTCCAGTATCATTCGCTAAAATGGTTTCATTGTTTCTATTCCATGCACTATGCTATGGTAGCTTCGATTTAGCTGTTAATCTAACAATTTATAATGTTAGAATAAACCATTATCAGAAAAAATTATATACATTGCTCATAGGACAAGGTAATTACTGCATCATGCATGATATCATAGAATTGTAACAGTAGGGTGGCAATAATAAACCAGCATAACTAGGGAAGAAAACTCTGGCATCATCATTGCTAATGGAGTCCCTATTGATGTTGCCTCTAAAAAAAAATTAAAATCATAGTCAATTTCAACAACCATGAATCCCTGTAACAACAATTGCTACCAATAAAAATATAGAGTGCTAAAGCAAATCACTATAAGAGTTGCTACAAACAAAGAATAAAATTTGATCTCAATAGCTAGAATCCTCAAATGGACCAATCTGCAATCACCATTATCCTCGTGCATTCATTAAGTAAGTTTGCTTAAATACTATAGAACTTGAAAAAAATTTAAATAAAGTTTAAATTTCTGGGCAGTCCTTCTAGTACCAAGTTTGAACGTTTCCCCCCTAAGACCTGCCTATTTCAAACAAAGGCAAAATAGAACTGCAGAGCAATGCCATTAAGTAACAAAAGAACTAAAGGAGAAAATAGGTTCCAAAAAAATTTCTTATTTGAGAAAATGATCTATATTGAAGATAAAGTCTGCAACAAAAATATACAGATAGTAGATTCCTGCTGCCATATATGTAGAATTGAACTTAAATATTGGTGCTTTAGAAGAATCGTTCAGCAGTATTTAAACTTAACACAAATGGTGCCCACAAATGTAATGGACAAGATAAATCCACGGGATTTTATTGCAATGTGACTGCTATATCTCAGCCAAGGCTAGTTTACAATGAAGAGTAATCACTAGTAAATTCATGCAGCCATATGTGTGAAAACGCATTTGAAGTTGTTAAAGGTAAATCATTAATGTGATTTGAATTTAACACAAATAATGCCTAAATAAATCTTCGCTAGCTAATCAATGTAAAACAAATTTCCCCAGGGCTTTTATAAACGTTATACACAAGTAAACCTCTGTTTGCAATGAATATTAATAAATAGTAGATTCATAAATCCATTTATGTGAAATTGAAATTAAATGCGCCGATAAAGATAAATCACCACCGAGATTTAAGTTTTAACACAAAGTTAGACCAAATAAACATCGGCATAATATGCACGATAGTTTCCCGGGGTTGTAACTAAGACTTACCTAAGTTAACCACAGGGTTTTTTTGTTTTGACTGAGATCTGCCACAAAGTTAATGTTCGATATCCATTACGAACATTTACAAAAGTTAAGTCCAAGAAATTTTGGCATTCGACCGATAGATCTAAAACATAACTGAAGTTTGCCACTAACAGCAACAAATAACGATTCATGCGGCGTTCACGCGAAATTGAACTTAAATATTCTTTATAGAGATAAATAGTTCAGTGGTTGATTATTGGCACAATAGAATGCACATAGTATAAATTACCTTCGCTTCTTCTAAGGCATTGTAATTTGCTAAGGGTTATTGGAAAAATACTCGAGTCGAATCCGAAATTCCTTAAATTTGACTGCTAGATCTACGAAAAGGTCTTTCCATGAGCAGAGAATCATGCAGCCATTCTTGTGAATATGTAGTTAGATGTTGTTGATAAGAGATTTGATTTTTTGGCAGGCAATTACTGACGACAAGGTTCAGAAAACAATGCCCTGAAAATTCTACATAGCTTTAAGGTAATGAATTTCCCCAAGGGTTAAGATAAAGTTACCGAAGCTAAATCCAAGAGTGCTGATGAGCGCCTTGTTGCAGATGACAATTGAAACAGACGATATAACAGAGAGGCTCAAAGCTCCAATCGTTCCAAGCTGAAACCCGGTGCTCTCTGTCATTTTTTACTTGCTCCTTCTCTACACTAACTCCGATTCCGCTCTAAATGCTAAAGACTCACAGAAGCAGCTGGCATTATTGCTCGCCTGAAGAACAACACAATGAATGGTGCCTTAAATTTTACTGCATTTTCAGATCCGGGACAATTTCGTACAAAACAATAAAGATATGAAAGAGATTTCTAAGATCTTTGTGGAAATAACAGCAAAGGGGATTCAAAGCTGCAACTTACCGATCATCAATCGCTGCGACCCCTCCGTGCCCTAGCGGATTCGAAAGGGATTTCAAATGCACCTTATAGAGAAGATAACACAAAATGCGCGGGTTTCGAAGTTTGGCGAGCACTAGTTCCTCGGCACTCCTGTTTCCTCTGCTTAAATACTATATTCCGTCCCCGTCCAATGACAAAATTAACCCCGATCCGATCTCGTCATGTTTACGTTACTCCCACATTTAATAAACATCGCGTGCTTTGGCAGCATCCAACGGAGAGCATGAGTGCCGGAAACTGCGCAATTAGGTGAATCCAACGGTGATGTGCGGCCTGTTGTTTTGGACGTTTATTCAACGTAGCCAGGACAAGGTCACATGAGGACCCCGATTTCATATGACCCTGACTTTTACGGTTCACGGGGGGGATGAAGTGGAAACCATTGTCTGGTAAATGATGTAAGCGAGTATGGGTATTGCTTAAAATCTCTGTCTGGCATGCAGATTGCACTTTATTTTTTTCTCATATAAAGTAGCCCAGCTAAAAACAAACATATGTATATATATATGTGCAATTTGTATGGTGTGGATTGTACTTAACGATAACTTTAAACAGTGCGCAACACGTTCTCACCGACATTTTTTTACAAGCAAGTCCGTCCCAGTGAGTTTGTTTGTCTTGCCGTCTGCCTCTGCAATTGTCAGATGCTAACTGCTTATTCCCCAATCACTTTTTCCGACAATCAATTGTGTCCTTGTAATTGTTTTTTTTATTACATGTTGTAGGTAGATAAGTGAATAAATTGCTATTTTTGTAAAAGTTTTACTGACGATAAAATCTCCTAAAAGCGGCAAAATAGTTTAATAGAAATAATCTTTAGTCTAAAGATAGATGGTAAAATTTCGAGCAAAAATGTTAACTAGTGGTTGACATGGATCTTTTCATTACATTTGTCGCATTGCTTTGTTGAGGGAAAAAAAAGTTAGAAATGAAATTGTAATAATAATAATAATAATATTAGTTATATATTGAATAATTTTATTTAAGTTTTATTTAAAATTATTATGAAAATGTTATTTTTATTAAATTTTATTGTAATTGTTTGGTTGTGTTAGATGTGTTGGTTGTTGGTTTGAGATTGAGCATCTTTTTATATGATTTCACTAAGTAGTCAAATTCAAGATGGGCCCTCACTATCAATTGAGCTAAATCCAAAATTTATGATAGAGTCTACTTTGAGGATGGGGCCCTTCTTAAATGGTCTTTCTTACTAGGTCTAATTAAGTCATGAATCCTTATGTAGACTCATCAAGTGAGCTAAATCTAATATTTATCAATTGAGTCTACTTTGAGGATGGAACCCTTCTTATGTGGTCTCACTTACTAGGTCTAATTAAGCCACGAATCCTTATGTAGTCCCATCAATTGAGGTAAATCCAAAATATATCAATTGAGTCTACTTTGAGGATGGGGCCCTTCTTATGTGGTCCCACTTACTAGTTCTAATTAAGCCACATTTCACTAGTTGGGTCTAGTTTGAAGATAAGGTCCTCGCAAATGTGATCTCATGATTGGATCTAGTTTAGCAATGGGGCTCGTTTATGTGACCCCACTAATTGAACACACTCAAAATTCATCAGCAAAAAAAAAATATTGCAATATTATTAGTTCTCATGAGTGTATCTAGTTTGGCAATGGAGTGCCTTTATGTAGCCCCGCTAATCGAACATACTAAACTCAAAATTCATCAATAAAAAATTTGTAATATTATTAGTTCCTACCACCAATACTAATGTGTACTCTAGCTTGTATTAGTTGTTAACAAATCAACCAATGAGATGCTAGAATTAAAATAGTTTGGCAATATTTTATAATGTATATTTTTTATTTTACAATATTAAAATTAATTTATCTACCATTCTATTGGATAAAAATTGTGAACATTCTTATTAGTGTGATCTTATTAATGTAATGTAATCTATAGAATCTTTGAACTTTTGTCATTTTATCTATAAAAAATTAATTGTACAAACTTATTTCTATGTCATTTTTTTATTGTAATTATTATCTTATTTGATGAATAGTGTTATTTTTATTCAAAAGTTTGTGGATCAATGAATGCAACTTATTTATTTTATCAAATTTGAGTCAATAAATTAACTTATATATTTTATCAAATTTGAGTCAATTTTAATTTATTGAAAAAGGTGAAATAGAGAAAATATGATAGATTGGGATTAAAACAACTAGCAATAAAATATCTAGCAAAAATATGGAATATTGGAATAATTAAATATCAAAATTTTACATCCAATATTTAATTAATCAAGTGTTTGAAATGTTTAATTGTGACACATTTAAATTCAAACTTCTTCAAAGTGCACACCCATGAACAATGCATGTTGATGACAATAAATGGCAAAAAAAATCTCTAAACAAGGAAAGGGGCATGAGAATTTTGAAGTGAGAGAAAGAAAGTTTTTGGAGAGAGAATATCTTTCTAGAGAGATGAATTTACAGAGAGAGTTTGAAGAATCAAAGAAAGAGGCATGAGACTGTTAGAGAGAGAAGAGACTGTTAGGATGAGATGTTGATGCTATAATTTTTGTTGTCATTAATGGTTTTCATTGATGTGAACATATCCGATGTATAGTTGTGGATTGGTTGTTTTAGTGCTTCGGTAGAAGTGTGCACCAGATGATGTGCTTCAAGCATTTATTCTTATCCACATTAGTGTTGGTTTTATTTATTGTGCAACGTATTATGGATCGTTGGTTTGGGTTCAATCCTATCTTAGAAGTATTTGTTGTGCTTTGGTCAATGCATTTGTAACGTATAAGTCATATCCATTGGTACCAAAGATCTCGACGATTGTATAACATGTTGTTATGTAAGTGAGGTAGTTCACATTTCATTCCTTACAATTGCGGGAATGCTTTAGTGTGACCTATTTCAAATTGAATTAGGCCAACCTTGTTGTTAACATGAGAAGGTATAAGGAAGTGATGAATTTGCTTGTTGTGGTGTGCATTCTTGCTTGCAAGTATATGCAAAGTGAATGTGAATTAGACAAGGGAAGATCTATGTGTTGGTGTATAGGCAAGTTGATGCAATTGGTAGTAGACTATTATATCACTTCTATATTACAGAGTATTAGTGATAACAACTTATTTGGCGGATTCAACTTTCATTTCTTATATTCTGGGAGTGAGCTTGATTTGGCAGTGAACCTATTTGTATTGGAAATTAACCTTTCTTATTTCTAGGTAGTTAGCCCAACTGACTGTGAGCCCTCGTAAAAATCACCTTAATTGGTGTTCATTTCATGAGAATTATTTTCCCTATGGTTTTTCCCGCTTTGGATTTCCTCGTAAATTCTGGTGTTTATTTTGTTGATGTTTTGTGCTTTCATGTTTTATCAGTTATAATTTTATAATTGGTTTAAGTATTTACCGGATTAACATTAGTGAAGGAAATAATTTGAGAATAACTGATTAACCCCCCTCTTAGATATTATGTCTATTCATCAATTGGTAGAATAGCTTTGGTTTCTTGGAGAGAGCTTAGCCACTTGAGGTAGATCTAATGGCACATAAACTAAACATTCCCATGTTTGAGGGATCTGACTACAGTTTATGGAAAGAGAAGATAAGAGGATACATGATATCAATCAGTTACACTACTTGGAAGAATGTGGAGATGAAGTATTTTGTTCCTTAGAATAGCCTCAAAACTCAAGATGAAATCATTGTTGAAGACAATTATTCAATTATGTATTATCATTGATGTTACACAT
Organism: Thuja plicata; assembly: GCA_018584345.1. NCBI lineage: Eukaryota > Viridiplantae > Streptophyta > Pinopsida > Cupressales > Cupressaceae > Thuja > Thuja plicata. The sequence goes on along the minus strand of MU223182.1, from coordinate 6,501,516 downwards.
GTATTTACACTTATGTAGTGATGTTACACAAATGTCTATATTCAAACCGAGCACAGTTGGTGAATAGAAAGAGGTTTCTAGTGTTGACCGAGTCACTCGAGCATTTCAGTCATGGTCGGGCATCAAAGAAACTCAGTTTTAACCGAGTTGATTATTCAGTGTCAGCCGACTAACAGTGGTTTACATTCTATAATTAATTGGTTATATGAGTCTGACTGAATTATGATTTATTACTTATTTAGAAGTGTATTCAAGCCGACTTGACAAGGCTTATCATATATATGAAAGGTCAAGTTTGGATTGAATGTGAGCAAGTGTGCAAAAGTGGAAGAGAAGCAAAAGTGTGGAATTATGTGATATGAAGAGTGAAGGCGAGATTAGATGGGATTCTGATTAAGTACAAAACACTCGGAGATGCAATAAAATATTTGATCAGCAAAGATCCAGTTATAATCAGAATAGAGATATGAATCAGCAAAGACAGTTGCTTACACATACAGGTCAATTCATTGTTACTTTCTAACAATTGTAGAAGTGGTCTCAAATCTCTTAACAGAGTAGACTTTACAGTCTTTTTGTAAATCCTCTCACAAGGTAGCATTTCTATCTTGAAGTGCTAAAGACCTCTAAGAAGGCCACTCCTCACAGGGTGATTTAAATCCTCTTACAAGGTCACACCTAACAGTGTGTTTTGTAACCTTTAACAGGGTTGGCCCCTAACAGGGCTCACTTTAGAAGAGTGAAAAACAGTAACTAGTTACATTGGTGGTTTTTCTCATATTGGGTTTCCACGTTAAATCTTGGTGTCGCCTGTGTATATGTTATTTGTTTCATGCTTTATGTGTTTGTACTTAATCGCTAAAGTATAATTGCATTGGATATCATAAAGATTGCTTTAACACCCGAGTTACAGAAGAATATCTTAATTAACCGAGTAATAGTGTTATATTGTTTAAGACATCTAAGGGACAAGGGATTTGTTTTGAAGTAACTGATTCACCCCTCCCCTCTCAGTTACTTATCTCATTACCAACAATTGGTATCAGAGCATCAAGTGTTTTCAGAAAAGGGTTTCAAGGCCTAAGCTAAAGATCAAAGATGTCTTACAGAAGGGAGATCTTGAAGCTAAACAAAGACAACTTCCTTGCATGACAAGAGCTGATGAAACCACATCTATCTACTATTGGAGATGCTGGTTTGCAATTTTTGGACATCAAATATGTGGAACCAACATGGACTATGACTGTGGAACAAATGATGGAATGAAATCTTCATAACATAATGATGATTGATATAGCTTCTTCACTCAGCTACTTGGAATTTGATGAAGTCAAGGACATCCCTATAGCCTATGATATGTGGAGAAAATTACAGGACATTCATGGAGGAGATGCAAATGTAAAGCAAGCCAAAGCAAAAAGTCTCAGAGGACAATTTGACCAGATGAAAATGAAAGAAGGAGAAGACATTACAAAATACAGTGAGAGAATCAAGAAAATTGTGAGTGCCATCAAAGAAGCATGAGGAATAATTGAAGATACAACAGTGTTAACAAAGGTATTAAGAACTTTACTTCATATCTATGCTATTAGAGTTTCATCTATTCAAGAGATGATGTGCAATAAGGATGTAACTCTGGATACATTAGTTGGAAGGCTTACAACTTTTGAGCTGGACAACTTTGACAATTATCCTCCTAGCTCTAGCAATCTTGAGTCTGCATTCAAAGCTTAATTAAACCTTGGTAAGAAGGACAAATACTCAAAAGGAAAGCAGATTGAAAGTGAAAGTGGCGATGAATCTGATGATGAATATCTAGATATCATTGAAGCATTACTTGCAAGAAGAGCTACCAAAGGAAAATACAAAGGTAAAATGTCATTGATTTGTTTCTCATGCAATGAGGTTGGTCACATTGTTGCCAAGTGTCTGAACAAAGAAGACAAAGATGAGAAAAAGTTCAACAAGTACAAAGGCAAGAAAGATTTAAAGAACTACAAGAGCTGCAAGGACAAAGGTAAGAAGTCTTGTTCTATTGATAAAGATTCTGACAGTGATGAAGAAGAAGATGAAATGGTTTATATTGCTATTAAGGATGAGTCAGATGAAGAAGATGAAAAGACAATACTTTTCTCACATATCAGTAAAAATGACACATGAATAATTGATAGTGGTTGTTCTCATCACATGACTGGTGATAAGACAAAATTTGAACATCTTGAACGCTATAATGGTGGGAGTGTCAGTTTTGGGAATGATGAACCCTGCTATGTGAAAGGAAAAGGTTGCATTGCTCTGACAGAAGGAATCAAATGTGATAATTCTTATTGGGTTGAAGGACTAAGGATAAATCTACTCAATGTAGCATAGCTGAACAACATTGGCTTCAAGGTAGAATTCGTGAATGGTAAGGCCAAGCTCCTGGATGGTAAAGGGAACCTAGTTGGAACTGGCAGGAAAACAAAAGGTAATCTATTCTATCTTGATCGCACTGAAGGTTCATGCTTCATTGCACAAGTAGAAGAAAGTTGGCTATGGCATAAAAGGTTGTGTCATGTAAATTTTAATAATCTGGTAAACATAAGCAAGAAAAAGAGAGTTAGAGATATTCCTATTTTGAAGAAACCTGAGTTAACAACATGCAAACAATGTCAAATTGGAAAGATGAGAAAGACAAGTTTCAAAAGCAAGAATTACAATACTGTTGAAATCTTAGAATTGGTACACACTGACCTTTGTGGACCAATTGGAACAACAAGCTATATTGGAGATAAATATTTTATTTTGTTTGGTGATGATCATTCCAGAATTATGACTGTCATGTTTCTCAGAGAAAAATCAGAAGCTTTTTAGAAATTCAAATGGTATCTTGCAAGAGTTGAAAAGGAAATAGGAAAGAAACTAAAATGTCTAAGATCTAATAGAGGACGAGAATTCATTTCTAATGAGTTCAATGAATTTTGTAATGAAAGAGGAATCAAAAGATAGGTATCTGCTCCTGGTACACCACAACAAAATGGAATAGCAGAAAGGAGAAATAGATCCATTATGGATTGTGCCAGAACCCTAATGATTGAAAAGAATGTTTCTGCCAAATACTGGAAGGATTCGTTGATCCTAGCAGAAGGAATATGGTTTGCAAGTTGCACAAAGCATTGTATGGATTGAAACAAGCGCCCAGAGCCTGGTATGAAAGACTGCATGGTTACCTAGTAAATATTGGATTTCAAAGAACCAATGATAATAGTAGACTGTATATCAAAGAAGGACCACATAAAAAAATATTGTTAGCAAAGATATCTGTTGATGATATATTATTCACTAGATATGATGACTTATGCAAAGCATTCTCTGTAGCTATGAGTAAAGATTTGAGATGTCTATGTTTGGTAAGATAAAATTCTTTGTTGGATTACAAGTTCATCAAATGAAGGATGGTATCTACATTACTCAATCAAAATATATCAAGGAGATACTCAAGAAATTTGGAATGGAAGATTCCAAACCTGTTGCAACACCCATGTGTACTGGAAAAAAATTATCTAAGGATGATGATTCAAAGGAGGTAGATCAGACAAACTACAAATCCATGATTGGAAAATTGCATTATGTTGTTCACACCAGACCTGATATTGCATTAGCAGTTGGTATTGTTGCAAGATTTTCAGCTAATCCCAGAGACAATCACCTAATGGCAATCAAAATAATTTTGAGATATCTGAAGGGTACTAAAGGCTATGGTTTATGGTATAAGAAAAGTGGGAACTTTGATTTGAAGACATTCACTGATGTTGATTGGGCTGGAAGCGTTGATGACAGGAAAAGCACCAGTGGTGGAGCTTTCTTTCTTGGAAAGAGGTTAGTATCTTGGACTAGCAAGAAACATAATTGTATCTCTCAGTCTACAGCAGAGGCAGAATGTGTTGTTAAAGCAGTGAATTGTTCAAACATCATATAGTTCAAGCAGTTGTTGTCAGGAATGAAGGAAGAAGTGAAAGAACCAATCATTATCTACTGTGACAACACCAATGCCATTAACATTTTAAAGAATCTAGTGATGCACACCAAAACCAATCATATAGCAATAAAGTATCATTTCTTGATGGAATTAGTATAGAATAAAGATGTAAGGTTGGAATATGTGAGTACTAAAGAATAATTTGCAGACATATTCACCAAAAATTTACCAAAGGATGCATTTTTGTATCTTAGAGGAAAGCTAGGGTTGCTTCCCCTAACTGAAGCTCACTAAAATATAGTTTAGTGATGCATCAACTCGAGGCACATTGAAGATCTATCAGTTGATGCAGGTATGTCAAAGCCCATTGCACATGAATTAGTACACTTAGGTACATTACAACTTCAAAGAGAAATAGTATTGACTATTGGTATTGATACTTAGTGTTTATGGAGATAGAGTCTTTGACATCTGTTGTCAAAGAGGGGGAGTTTTCTATAATATAGAAGAAATTACTCAAGGGAGAGTTCATAATAGAAAGAGACAGAGTTTGATGAAAGAGGGAGTTTTTGAATGAGAATCAAAATGAAGCTAAAGACATTAAAGAAAGTATTATGTTGCTCTACAATTCTTTGTATTATGACATGTTGTGTTCCCGTCAATGCCAAAGAGGGAGATTGTTGAAGACAATTATTCAATTGTGTATTGTCATTGATGTTACACATGCATTTACACTTATGTAGTGATGTTACACAAATGTCTATATTTAGACCGAGCACAGTTGGTGAATAGAAAGAGTTTTTCAATGTTGACCGAGTCACTCGGGCATTTCAGTCATGGTCGGGCATCAAAGAAACTCAGTGTTAACCGAGTTGATTATTTAGTGTCAGCCGACTAACAGTGGTTTACATTCTATAATTAATTGGTTATATGAGGCTGACTGAATTATGATTTATTACTTCTTTAGAAGTATATTCAATCTGACTTGACAGGGCTTATCATATATATGAAAGGTCAAGTTTGGGTTGAATGTGAGCAAGTGTGCAAAAGTGGAAGAGAAGTAGAAGTGTGGAATTCTGTGATATGAAGAGTGAAGGCGAAATTAGATGGGATTCTGATTGAGTATAGAACACGCAAAGCTGCAATAGAATATTTGATCAAAAAGGATCCAATTATAATCAGAACAGAGATCTGAATTAGCAAAGAGAGTTTCTTACACATACATGTCAATTCATTGTTACTTTCTAACAATTGTAGCAGTGATCTCAAATCTCTTAACATAGTAGACTTAATAGTATTTTTGTAAATCCTCTCACAAGGTAGCATTTCTATGTTGAAGTGCTAAAGACCTCTAATAAGGCCACTCCTCACAAAGTGATTTAAATCCTCTAATAGGATCACACCTAACAGTGTATTTTGTAACCTTTAATAGGGTTGGCTCCTAACAGGGCTCACTTTAGAAGAGTGAAAAATAGTAACTAGTTACATTGGAAGTTTTTCCCATATTGGGTTTCCACGTTAAATCTTGGTGTCACCTGTGTATATGTTATTTGTTTCATGCTTAATGTTTCTGCACTTAATCACTACAGTATAATTGCATTGGATATCATAAACATTTCTTTGACACCTGAGTTACAAAAGAATATCTTAATTAACTGAGTAATAGTGTTATATTGTTTAAGACATCTAAGGGACAAGGGATTTGTTTTGAAGTAACTGATTCACCCCTCCCCTCTTAGTTACTTATCTCATTTCCAACAATCACAACCTATTAGGAGAATGAAAAATAAATTTATTCAATTTTTAGTGCTTTATCAAAAGCTGAGTTAGCTAAGGTTATTTCATTGAATATTGCCTATGAAGTTTGGGAAAAATTAAAAGATATTTATGAAGGGAATGATAGAGTTAACATGTCTAAGAAGTTAACAACTAAGCATCATTATAAGAATCTGAGAATGGAAGAAGATGAAGATATTTTCAGAGGGTTGATAATGCACTAAATAAAGTCAAGAATCAAGGAAGAAATATTACCGATGAAGATGTCATGGAAAATATATTGATGTCCTTATCAAAAATATATAGTGATAAGATCTTGATAATTGAGTAATTTTATGATATGAAGAAGTTCACCATAGAACATTTCTTTGGATCCCTAACCATGTTTGATATGATAAAGTTTAGAAAAGACTAGAGCAAATCTGAGACAACATTCAAAGCCACAAAGATAGAGGAAGATCCAGAAGATGAACATTCAGATGAGATTGAAGTGAACTTTGCAAGGAAGCCGAAGAGAGGTACTAGAAAATACAAAGGTATGTTACCCCTTAAAAACATTAGAGGTGAAAATATTGGTCATTTGTCTACTAGGTGTCCGTAGAAAGGTCCTAGGTAGAAGTTTAAGAAGTTCAATTATAAAGCTTACTGTGTTAATGAAGATGCTAGTTGGTGCAGGAGCACCTAAGGCTTGGAAGGCTACCAGGGGGTCACTTCGATGACCTTGAGAAAATGAAGACTATCTAATACCCACCTCATAGTTTTCTTTTTAGTTTCAGTTGCCGAAATCATTTAGGCCTTTTTGTGTGTGTGTGTTGGTTATTTTAGTTGGTTTTGAGGATATTCATGTATTACTTTTCATTATGACTTAATATTTTGTGATCCTTTGGATATTTGTGTTATATCTTGTGTTCTCGTAGATTTATGGTTATCTCATGATGGTTATTTATATGCTATGATGTTATTATGGTTATGGATTTATTGACAATACTGGCATTATATTGTATGCACATGGATCATTTATATGTTTTACATTTCTGCTTGGTGTGTTTCGTATGGTATGGAAAAGAGTCATAGTTAATTGCTTTGGTGAGATCCACACGATAAAATAATCTCAACCATTGTTTGTTATATTATATGTATGTATGTTCGTCTTTGTGATGATAGGTTTGCAGGTACCAGGCAACGTCTTCCCTGAATTGGCAAGAGTGAGCATGCCCTATCACAATGTCTCAATGGTAAAGGAGGGGAGATAATATTCTGGCCTAAATCCCTACCCTAAACCCTTATTTTGTCCTACAAATGGGAAACAATATCACTGACTATCCTATCTGAATCTGTCAAAGTGACATGGATTCGTGAGCCTTTCTGTGTGTGCTTGTTGTTTCTGTTTCAGTTGTTTTCCTGTTTGGATGGTTTTCAGTTGGATTAATGATGCTTTTGGCTTGTGTGTTTAAATGGTTATTTATGGTAATTATTAATGTTAATAATTTCACCTTTAATAAGGTTAAAACTTTAATATATTAAATATAAGACTATTTAATAATTAAATGTCTATGTTTAATCAAGTGATTTAATTATTAAGTCTTAATTTAATAATTGAGATTGAATAATTATATAATCCAATAATCGTAATTAATTGTGCAAATTGAATTATTAAATATTACTTTAAGTTCCATGATTAATTTATTTAATTAAAATATTCTCATGATTTTTAGTTATAGCTTTGTTTTAATTTATAAAGTTAAGTTGTGCAAATTTGATTTAATTGAAATTGAAATTAAAAGATTTCTTTTAATTTTTAATTAATATCTAATATTCCTAATTAGGGTTACACTTTTGTAAACCTAATTACCTTATTTTCTATATATGAATTGAAAGCCATTTGGAGGGGTTCAATCAGGTGGAAGGAGAATTTAGGTGGTTAGAGATTTGTTGAAAGCTTAGGAGTATTTTGGATTCGTGATTGTTTTGGATTTGAATCAGTTCTTCTCATCAGTTACTAAGGTAGGATCTTGATCTTGTTAATTCCAACCTTCTAGATCCCTGTCTTCTATGCATCTAGATTGTTGGGATCATGTGTTTGAAACTTCCTTGTTAGATGTTGTGTGTTTTAAATTGCTTAAATTGAATAATAGGTTATTCAATCTTTCTGGGTATGTTTCCTTTCATGTATTGCTATCAGATTTGTAATTTTGGGCTTAAGGGTTTTATTGAGTTACATTGGTTGTAAAATGTGCACTAGTGTTTCAATTGATATATTTTAGTTTTCAAATTTTGCTATTAGGGTTTTAGATCTATGGTTAATATTTTTCTTTGTGAGAAATTATGATATTGTTGCTAAATTAGATAATAGTCTTCAAATCTGTAAATCTCTTACCTTGGAAAGAAAAATACACCCTAACCAGGTTCCTATCCAAAACCCATATCTAGATCTGCATGGAGGCAAAAAACAAGGGTTAATTGCATGCTTAGATTAATATTAAATTTAATATCCTATTTTGTTTACATCAATTGCATGTTGTAGGAAAATTTAATCATTTGCCCTTCTATTTGTTAGTTTCCTTCTTATATAAAAAGAATGAGTCTTACCTTTAAGTTGCATTGTTGGTTTTAAAAAAATACCTTCATATTTATACTCTAGAAAGACCTTGTTTATTTAAAATAATAATAATTTAAATATATTATGTTGTTGTAAAAATATAGATTGGTTAAATATAAATTTATTTTAGTTTTAAAAAAATATGTTTAAAATAAAATTAATGTGTTTTTTAAATAAATTTTTTTAATTTAGATAAATGTTAAAAAAATTATTATAAAAAAAAAACTTAAAAAAATATAGTTTAAAAAAATATATTTAACTTTTAACTTCACCAGTAGACCAAGGGCCCATTGACAGATTTTGAACTTTGAAATGCCACAAGTAAAGCAAATGCGAGCTTGTTTAAAAAAATACCTTGTCCTTGTAGCTAGCAAAGGCTAGGCACCTTTTTGAGGATTTCTTACTTTTTTGCTTATACTCACTTAGTTGCGACCATTCCCTCTCCTTCTCCTCCAACAAGTTAGTCAACAAAGCCACCAAGGTGAAGGGAAACCAAAAGAAATTAAAATAACAACAAATACATAGATCTTTTCTAAATTTTGCAAAATGGATTAAAGATCTTATCAAATTTATTGCTAATTTAATGAGGGAAAATTAATCTTGTATGCTTGGAAAATTTTGACAAAATGATTATACAATGCTTCTTCCTTTTCTAAATTGTCCAAAATAGCTAAACTATGAAGCTCTTTTGCATGTTTGTTGAGAATTATTACCTCCTTGCTTTCCTTGCAGATTCGGTTCTTTGGTTTTTAGACCTTGGGATGCCTGCTCATCTACAGAAATAGAAAACACAGGCTGTCAATTATCATAATTTAATATTCTACAAATTGAAAAATGTAGATAATTGTACGCGTCATTTAACAGCTTACACACACAACTTTGCTGTAGTCTAAGCGCAATTTTAACCTATTGCAAGAACTACTTTCCAGGCTACTACACGTAACTTTAAGCAATACTAAGCGTAAGATAGCATTCAAATGCATAATAAAGCAATAGCAAGTGCGAGATAAGAAATATTGCACGTGGTAGAAGAAGTATTATAGGCGTGATTTCGTTATTCACATGTATGACTATTTATCTGACACACAAGCCTTTGCTTTTGTACGCGGGGAATGAAGGACTTCTATGCGCGACTTTGCCAATTGTAGGCATGAGTATTTTTCTTGTATGCAAGACTTCACCTGAAACCTGCAAAATAGACAAGAACACACACAAAACATGCAAAAATGAAAGAAAAACAAAGATTAGAGGCCTAAGGCCCCACGGTGAGCGTCATTTGTGTATGTATAAATCATACCTTCATGAAATTAAGGTGCAATCTATCAATTATATGGAAACAATAATACAATTTAATCTACGAATTGATAAATACTAGCATTTAGCATTCCATGGATCTCTAACTAAGCATGTCAATGGAGCTCTCAACCTTAATCTCCACTAGTGACGGTCCTAGAATGAGAATTTGATTACGATGATGCCTAATCTATCTCACAACTCTCAAATTGCAATGCAATTTCATTCAATATTGATCAAATTATTCTCAATTATGCTCTCAAATGATATGCTCTTGATAAAATTCTCTATAATAAGGATGCAATTGCTCATGAATGTCTAGGATTATAATGCTCTCAAAATGCTTTCTATTTATAAGATTTCCCAAGGGTAGGGGTAGAGTTAAGTTGATCATGATCAAAGCATGGTTGAGTTGAAGGCTTTCAAATGGTTTCAAATGGGGAGACCATTTAAATGGTGGTCTCAAAGGTTGGGACAAAGAGACAAATTGAGTGGTGGAAGATTTAAAAGATCAAAATGAGTGATAAAGATTTCAAAGTTTGGAGTGATCCATGTGCTTTCAATCCTTGATTCTCATTGGTTGTTCAAATTCTTTTCCCCTTTGTTGAAAGAAATAAGGATTTAATTAATTCAATTAATTAATTAAATTAGCCATGTAAGGAATATGTTGCTTTTGATTTTTGATTTAGAACTATACAGTTAATTGATTAAATCAATTATATAGCTTAGATTTATCCCTTTTAGGCTTATATTTAATTAATCGATATATTTATTAATTAATCCTTTGATTTGATGTAATTTAGTCCCTTTTGATTTGAATCGGTCCATTTGATTTGATGAAATTGCCTTTTGATTGATTGAAATACACCTAACCAAATTTAGGTGTCTACAAATAGCTATGTCCCTTGAGAGATTGGTCTCAAGAGAATTTGATTATAGTGGGTAGGAAGAGGCCAGGTACACCTTGTTCCCCACTTGGGCAATCCCTCTCATTGGCTATGCTAAAGATCTCGAGCGGTAGCCACTCTAAAAGGGTACAAAAATACTAATGAAAGCAAAAAAAGGAGGCACAAGTAGGTATAGAATTTTGATCACCCTAAAAGGGTGAGAGAAAATCCCTGCTACATTTGATCCTTCAAACACATAAGTCACTTGATTAAATCCTTGGCCTTCTTCTTACTAGGGGGAATTTAGTGGGTTTGGTATTTTAATCACCCTAAGAAGGGAGAGAGCATATCCCTACCACCGTTTTCCACAAACACAAAAGCCCCCTAATTAAACTATGTGAGATAAATAAAATCCACAAAGTTTATTTGTATCTCCAAGGCAACCTACAAAATCAATTGATTAGTAGTTTCAATTTTCAAGCCTTCTACAAGCGTCCTGGAAAACAAACAGGTTAGTAGTTTAAAAAAACTTTGATCTTGGTCAATCGTCTGCAAAACTATTGTTGGAAGACATAAAACACCAAAACCCTGCAAGAAAACTAGATTATCAAAGATTATAATGAAAAATACAATGAAAATAAACTAAATTAAGAAGACTTGCATGTTTGCTGTCAGAGGCGCCTATCTATCAGAGACGCATGTCTATAGGCAGAGCCACCTATCTATAATAGAATGAGAAAAAGACACTAATCTTTGCAAAAAACTAAGACCTAAAAGAGCTAAAGCTTCTAAAATGCCATCTATTATGAAAATCTAGAATGCAAATATCTCTAAAAGTTCCTAAAAGGGCAGAGGAAACCCTAAAATGATGCAATATGCAAAAAAAAATCTTTCTGTGAGAGCCACCTGTGTACAAGCAGAGATGCCTTTTGGAGACAAAAAGAAAATGATAACTAAAATCTGAAAGATTTTGAAACCTAATAAGCTTTCCAATACATAAAATGGTCCCAATGAAAAAATGAACTAAGGAACTAACCCTAAAATGACTAAAAAGTGAAGGTTAAGCAACTTAAAGTGCTAAACTAAAGAGGAAACTCCCTTTCTGTCAGAGATGCCTGTGTACAAGCGAAGCCGCCTCTATAGAAGCAGAGCCACCTATTCGTCAGTCTATCCAAAAAATTTGCAATAATAATAATAAACCAGAACATGGGTCCCACCACTTGTGCCAAAATGTATGCAATGAAAATACCTACAGCTACACAATAAGCCAAAACATGCAAAGACAAAAAGTATAAAGAAATTAAAGCGTTCAAATAACTTGAAATATAACTAGATCTCACTACAACCTTCGATGAACTAAAACAAGTGCACCCAAGACTTGTTCAATTTGGTCCTAGAGATTTTGCGGGCGTGCTCTTCCAACACAATGCAACAAAATCCCACTATGATAAATGAAAATGATGAAGATTTGAGCACAAGTATGTGGAACTTTCCGCAAATCTCTCAAATGATGAATGCAAATATAAATAGAAAACCTAAGATGAAAATGCAAGATTCAACTAAACTAGGATTGATTCCATTCCCTAGCATGTACTATCTAGATTTAAAATGCAAACTAAAGTAGTATGAAAAACTAAAGTGCTTAAGTGCTCAAGTGCTCAAAATGCTCAAGTATGCAAAATGCTCAACTCGCTAACTACTAGTTGCAAAATGAGGAGTGAGGCCTCATTTTATGGATTTTCTTATGAAAATGGAGGGCTAGGATTAAGAGGTGGAAAATGAGTGACTGAGATTAAAGGTTAGGTGACTGGGATTAAGAGGCAAAAGAGATGAGTGGCTAGGATTAAGTGGTTAAAGAGGGGGGGTTGAATTTTCAAGTGGAGGGAACAAGATTTTTAAAAAGTTACCCGTGTGTACAAGTGATTAAGGTTAAAAGGGTTTTAATTACCTTTTAAGTGTAATTAGAGTGAATTTAGCCAAAAACAAGGAGAAGTGAGATTTAAATTAAATTAAATTTAGTTTAAATGAGGTTTAGAAGAATTTTAGAGGAAATGGAGGGATTAAATAAATAAAATATATTTTAAAATAAATATGGATGAAACATATATTAAAATAAAATTTTAATATATTATGGATAGTATTTAAATTAATTTTAAATACAAGGTGATGAATTTATTAAATTAAATTAAATAAATAGTTGAATATAACAAATATTGTTAATCTATAAAAATTAACAATATTGTTATAGGCAATATTAATTAAATTAATATAGAAATGAAGATGGACAATTTAGGGTGTCTACAGTTCTTATGTAAAAATTCAATTGTACAAGTTTGTAGTTTTTTAGATGTAAATTGTAATTTTTGTTTTGGGGATATTTTGTGGTCTATATTGGTTATTTATATGAAAATTTAGTTATATTCAATAATTTCATCATTCTTAATAGTATATTTTTATTATTTAATTACATAAGAAAATTTATTATAGTCTCTCATTATCTCTATTTTAATAAGTCTATTTCAAAATCTAACATGTTAATTAACTTAACGAAAAAGTAATATTTATTAAGGCATACATAGACCATTTTCCTTTTACTGGTTCTCTTCAGTCCTTCCAAAAGCAGGTTGCTTTGCATTGCTTTCTCTTAGAAAATGTATTCTTACTAGTGACAGGAGAGAGAAGCTTAATATTGTTCACTCCTTCCCATGTGTGCTTTGCAATGATTAGTTAGAAATTGTTGACCATCTTTTTCTCAACTGCAACTTAGCTCAAGATTGTTGGCACCATGTCATGAATAAATTAAATTTGTCCTTGTCCTTACCATCCACACTCTGGGATCTTTTTCAATCTTGGCCTATTCCCTACCCCAAGGCAATGTTTACAGCTATATGTAAGTGTGCCCCTTCTTCTATAATTTGGGCTATATGGTGGGAAATAAATATGAGGATATTTCAGAAAGAGCCCTCCTCTTTGAATACAATTCTTCACAATTTGGATAAATCGATCATAGAAGTGGTAAATGCAGCAGTGCATAGCTTCAAAGGTAAGCATTTTTTCTCAGCTTCATATAACAAAATTATCTCAGATTGGAAGGGTCTGATATTCCCTATCTTATCGACACCTATTTGTTAACATAGTTCTTCCTCTCTCAAATTTAACACTAATTGGTCACCACCTCACCCAGATTAGGTAAAGTTGAACTTCAATGGCACCTCTAAAGGCAATCCTGATAAATCTAGTATTGGTATTTGTATTAAAAAACACTATGGATGTATTCTAGGCCTTAAACTGGCAAGCATCCTAGATGGTACAAATAATATGGCAGAAGCTTTGGAACTTGTTCATGGTTTGGATCTTGCAAAAAAAAGGGTTTTAATAAGCTGCATGTTGAAGATGATTCGACGATAATTAATAATGCTTGCATCAAATTGAAAGTCTCACTCTTGGAAAATTGGATACTTACTCAAGCATATTTGGGGGATGTTGGAATCACTGGAGGATTATTATTTATCGCACTCATAAAGAGAAGGTAATATGCTAGCTGATAATATAGCTAGTACGCGAACATCAGGTGTCAATTTGGATTCCTTAGTTAATTCTATCAATTGGACTGATTTTCTAGATCTAAAATCTCTTATAGATTCTAAGAGTGTGCATAAAAATTGATCTTTGCTCATTTTATATATTGTCATTTAAGAAAGGGGTATATTAGTTCACATTTTTATATTTTTTAAAGGAAATATCTCTTTCTATTTTGACACCTCTTCTCATCCTTATGTTCTCACGGACTTCCCTCAATGAGCAGGCATCATTATTAAAGAGTCATTAACAACAATAGTTTATTACAAAACTATTTTTGAAATTGCCAAATTGAACATTTTTGGCATATGTAGAACCGTAGTGGTGTGTACACAAAGGAAAAGTTATTAAGAAATCATTGTAGTATGTGGTTATTGATGCTGATAAAAGTTTGTGATGCCGTCTGTTCTCAGTACGTTGTACTATATGATCTTCGTTGGTGAGAAAGGACCAATATGTCACATTGTTAACTATGGATGTCATATATATAGATAAGCAGTGATTAATTTTTTTTGAGCTTGGAACCTGCGTATTGAGCTTCCCATGGTGGAATGGGAAGTCTCATTTGAAGATAACATATCAGTGTCATAAATTGAGCAAGTTTTTGTTCTATGATATGACCACTGCAGTGATGCCATTTCAAAAATAATTGGACAAACAAAAACTATGTAGCACTTTATGAAGCAATTAAATGGGGAATTTTGTCTAGATGTTTTGTGCATTGCCTCTATAGATTGTGATGTGGAAGCTTGTATTCATGAAAAATATCAAAGCACTGCACTGACTATCCTTCACTTATTAGGAAACACAAATGCTTCAGTTCTTACTGTAAATGCATGGGACGTACATAACCAGAATGTGGTACCTAATGATGGTTGGGATCCCATTCCTAATCTAATGTCACAATTTGATTTGACAGAGACTTACAATGATTTAGAAGGTGCCTTTGGCTACCAAAGTGATGATGCTAATGAATTTCAGTCGATGGAGATATATTAATGAGAATGTCCATCTTTCAAATTTTTGCCTATTTTCTAATTTTGGGGAAACGAATGGAGAAGAGATGTATTTGATGCTTAGTGGCTTTTTGATGGGTTTTTGGTCTATGCATCTTCTTTTTTATCCCCTATATCCCCCACACCGCTTCAAACTCACAAGATCCCTATAACAAGGGTAATAGTTTTGATGGGGCTAACATGATTATTTTTCTTTATGCCATACATGGACATATTAATAATATGGGATAGAATGAAATTTGCAATTTTTTGAATTATAAAAGAGGAATTGGGCCATATTTTTTTGATAATGTATAGTAAAATTTTAGTTTTTAACCGATTTGGGCAATCAGAGTTTCACATGTAATTTAGGTTTCTTCTATGTTGGGTCTGCTGATACTATCGTCGACCTACTGAGCAACATTTTCCTCTGCTATCATTGCATGGTGCTTCTTATTTATATATGTTAGCACCTTATTTTGTCTATGATATAATGCTTATGATTAGGATGGAAAAATTTGATTATAAAGGACACATTGTATCTCGATTATATGATTTTCTGCTATCTACTTTTGTATAGGAGTTATAGATGATTGAGGATGGCATTTTTTTTTGCTTTCTTCCTCCTTAGATCTATAGGAGTTATAGATTATTGAGGATGGCATTTTTTTTTTGCTTTCTTCCTCCTTAGATCTATTAGAGTTTCATAATAGGGTGATAATATGCAAATAGCTTTTGGTAGATATTATTGTATCTAAGAAAGGATATAGGGTTTTCTTTCTTGTTCTTTTTCTATTGAGCTTTCGAACTAGCTTATTATGAATATATTTTTTGGCAGATATTATTGTATCTAAGCAAGGATATAGGGTTTTATTTCTAGTTCTATACCTATTGAGCTTTTGAACTAGCTTATTATGAATATATAGTAGTGGCTCCATCCACTTTCGCCGAAAAAATATATTTATTAAGGCAAACCTGAAAATGAAAAAAAATATATTTGATTTTAGTTTCTAAGATGACATGGATGTATATAATTAAAACTAATAAATTTCATTTTCATACAAATATAAATCAATAAATACTAAGTTTGGTTATTGAAAATAATTGAAAAAGCATTTTTGAAATGAAAGAAAATTATAATTTTGTATTTATGACATGTCATATGAATGAAATAAACATTTAATATAGATTATTCAACAAACACTATATACAAAAAAAATTATTAGAATATTTTTTTATGAAGGATATACATAAACAAAATTATTTTAAACTTATAAAAAATTAGTAAATTGTTTTAAACTTATACAAATTTAGTTCATAACTGGTAAGATATACTTTTTTTGTTCATTTTATGCTATCTCATTGTAATGTTTATACAACACCTCTATACCAATTTTAGGTCAAGTAGGTATGGGAAGGTCATGTGAGGTAATGGGAGAAGGAAAGAACTATACGAGGGTGAAAATATGTATGGAAAGAGGAAAGTTATAGGGAAGAAATTAAATAGAAGTAGGAGTTAAATGCAATGTAATGTGGTAGAGAGGTGTTGGGATTATATGAAATGGATGGTATAAATTCATATGTGTAAGAAGGTATAACTTGTTATAATGTAAAATAGGGTGAAACAAGATGGATAAGTGAAGTGAAGGTAGTATCCCAATGTACATGTGTAGAATATCAAGGAAATTAATGAGAATTACTAACCAAAATCTAGGATAAGATGAAGTTATGGACATAGGGTAGGAAATATGGTATTAGATAAAACCAAGATTGTGAGACAAGAGGAGATGTAGAAGAAATGATAAATAATTTTATATATTTAGGACTCTCCTAACACATATAGAACACATTTTGTTTAATCTAGGTGATGAAGGTTACTCCACCCAAAATTCATGAATAGCATAACAAATTAAATTGCACAAAATTTGAAAGAATATGAATAATTGATTTTCTATTGCTTCAATATTATAAAATATAAATATTGAAAATTTACAATGCTTAGCCTCGTGACTTTACCAGTCCAAAAATCTAGAACTACTACTCAACTCCCAAATGAAGGATACTTCTCAACTTAAAATGGTCACTCCTTATGAAGGATTGACTCCATTATGGATGATCCACTCAACTTTGGATGCCCACTCAACTACATGTCTTCAATATCTTGACTTAAATTGCAAATTTATAGAATTTGCAAACATACTATTTTTTTAAAAATAGCTTTTTAGATTTGAAAGGCATTTTGTTGTAAATGGTGATCAAGACTTATTTTTGTGTAAATGTTGATAGAGAATTATTATATCAAAGATAAACACCTTCAACATGAAATGATATCAAGAAAGAAAGATACTTGTAAATGATGTGATCTTTAAGAAGGGAGAAGATAATTGGAAAAAAGATATCTTGCAACAAGTGTAAATGGATCCTTTTGAAAGATACATTACTATAAAAGGGGTAGGAAGAGATACATATAAAGATATATATCAAAAATAAAATAAAGGATATATTTAACATGACATATTCAACTAAGAAAGGAAAATGAGGTCAAGAATATAATCCGTCTCAATTGCTAGGATAAGGGAGTTCTTAATGAAGGGTTGCATACTGTCAATAAATAAGGAGAGATCATTTATAAAAGAAATATATTTTCAAGCAAGAAATAGACCCTAACCAATCATACACACCTTCAAGAAAGGATACAATATACACAAACTTAGTTCTTATGTTAAACTATGAAGCTTTATGCTAAACTACACATCATCTTTTCCTTGAGCTACACAAATAGTTGGTAATAAGATGTAATTTTTCTTCTCATTTGTGAAAAATGTTTAAACCAATGCAAAAAACACACAATTTTTTCTACCTGCGTAGAAAACACACTGAAATTATCCCATTAAAAGTGTCTCAGATCGATTCAAGTGATTGGCTAAAAATTGTGAATCTCTCTCTCTCTCTCTCTCTCTCTCTCTCTCTCTCTCTCTCTCTCNATTGTGTCTCTCTCTCTCTCTCTCTCTCTCTCTCTCTCTCTCTCTCTCTCTCTCTCTCTCTCTCTCTCTCTCTCTCTCTCTCTCTCCATTTGTTCTCCTAATTACCCTAATTCTAACCATAATGCTAACCCTAATTGTCACAACAAACCATAGCCCAAATAATAGCCCTAACTATAACCATAAACATTATATAAATCCTAACACTGACCATAATTCTAACCATAAAGAGTATATAGGAAGAGAGGGTGAGATGGATAGAGGAGGATAGAGAGAGGTTGATAGTAAGAGATACATGTAGAGGTAGATAGGTGGAGAGGGAGGGAGGGAGAAACCTAGAAAGGTAAGAGAAAGGGTGGGAGGGTGAGGTGACAACCTAGAAAATGGACAAATAATAAGAGAAGAAGATAGAATAATAGAGAGTGAGATGACGATATATATAGGGGAAAGGAGGGAGGGGAAGATATATAGGAAGAGAGGAATAGAGGTAGTGAAAGAACTAGATATTTTAGAGAGGGAGAGATAAGTATACACATATGAATATTTACCCTCAACTGTATGTGCCCCAAACCTTGTACCATTAGTATTGTGCCCTAGACCCTATACCAATATGGTTAGCCCTAAAACCAATATCCAAAAACCTACACCCTAAACAATTTATATACCCTAAAACCTAAACCCTAAGCAAATTATACATTGTAACTTTTCCTGCTCTTTCAT
Organism: Thuja plicata; assembly: GCA_018584345.1. Lineage (NCBI taxonomy): Eukaryota > Viridiplantae > Streptophyta > Pinopsida > Cupressales > Cupressaceae > Thuja > Thuja plicata. Next base: position 6,482,728 of record MU223182.1, on the reverse strand, counting down.
ATATAGTTTACTTTTTGGTAAATGATAGAAAATATGACATTCTAATGGTTTAATTATGAAAATGTTGGAATATGACATACATGATATTTGGTCTTGTAGAAGTCAAATACAATAGTCCTCCAAGAATTTCTTTATACTTGTATAATCTTTCATTGAATCATCTTGTTTATTCAGCTTACATATGGTAACAATACAAGTACATACTAGTTTAGAATTCTCCAAAATAAACATCTTTAGTAATTAATTGACATACTTGGACTAAGAAATGAAAATAACTTTACAATTATGATTTACTTGTAATTAAAGAAATGAATTCAACTTACCAATCATAGACATCTTGAATTCCCTCTGCATCTCTTCTAAAAAAATTCTGCATAAGTCATCTTTTCCTCCAAAAATTATGTCATCAACATATACTAAGAAGTTTAAGATTTGATCTGAATAAATTTTGTAATAACAACTACTCTCAGCAGATACCATGACATTTGAATATTGTGAATCAAATAGGGAACTCAACAATGCTTCCTTCAATCTAATGTTGAACTCATATTTCTTCTTCTCATCAGCAGTAACATTCACAAGATCATTAAGAGGAATGTAATCTTTCTCTATGATATCCTAATAATCAACTCCAAGGCTTTAAGATTAGGGTTTAGGATTAGGATTAGGTGTTAAGATTAAGATTAGGTTTTAGTATTAATTTTAAGGATTAAGATTAGGTGTTAATATTAGGATTAGGCCTTAGGATTAAGTTTAAGGACTAGGGTTTAGGGTTTTGAATATAATTAGACTAATTGTTTTGGTTAGGATTAGAGTTTAGGGTTTTGATTAGGATTTGGGTTTAGGGTTTTGATTAGGATTAGGGTTAGTGTTTCAGGTTTTGATGAGGATTAGAGTAAGAGTTTTGGTTAGGGTTATGGTTAAAGGTTTATGCTTTTGATTAGTATTAGTGTTATGATTAGGTTTAAGGTTTAGGGCTTTAATTAGGACAATATTTTGATTAGGGATAAACTGTAGGGTTAGGGATAGATTTAGGATTAGGGTTAGGGTAACATTTAGGATTAGGGTTAGGATAATGGTTTATGATTAGGGTTAGGTTTTAATACTTAGGATTAGCATTATGGTTAGGGTTTGGGATTAGGGGTAGGGTTTAGGTTTTTTATTAGGATTAGAGTTAGGGTTAGGATAATGATTAGGATAAGGTTTCACATCATGGTTAGTATTATGGTTAAGGTTAGGGTTTTTATTAGGGTTATTATTGTGGTTAAAGATATTAAAATTTTTAAGATATTAAAATTATAAATTTATATTTCTTTTATTTTATTTTTTAAATCTTTGTGATATTTATTAATATTAATTTTTAGTTGTTCTTGTGAAGATATATAATTTATTATATATTAAATATATCGAAACATATATAAATATTATATGTTAAAAATATTATATTATAATATAATATAATGTAAATATTATAAAATATTTTTATTTTATTTATTTGCTCAATTATGTATTTTTTATTAAAAAATAGGGTTATGGAGTAGATAAATACAATATTTCTTAATATAAATTTATTTAGAGAATAAAAGTAAATAATGTGAATAAAATTAAAAACCAAAATAATTTTAAATTCAAATAAAATAAGTATTATGTAATAAATCAATTATAGAAAATAAAATCATCTTTACTTTTCTAGTAAAGTGATATATAAATCTTATTATTAATATTTATGTTAAAATATAATAAAAGTCATAGTTTTATGAAGCAGTGTAGAGGAAGAGCGGGAGGAGGTTTTTCAAATTTCCAGGGCCAAACGGTCAATGGCTTTCACGAGGTTTTTTGCAAGAAAACCACCCTTTTATCAAACATATGGGATTGGAATACTTAGGAAAATGATGACGAGAGAAGGAAGTTTAGAATGGTAATAAGGGAGAAAGACTAACAAAAAGACATCAGGGGTTCCATCAATCTTTTTATGGGGTAAATCTCAGACAAGGGCTACGTGATCCACACTACAGAAGTAGATTCCAGAATGAAATGCGTCAAAAACCAACTATGACTAAAAAATTTCTCCGATTAGAGAAGGCTTTCAATTTTAAAAAGATTGAAATCAAGTCCTAGAGACCTAAGGAGAAGGAGAACTCAAAAATCTATTGGCTCATGTATTTCCTAATATGGAACATGCTATTGTTTCCTCTCTTTTAATAGAAACTAATATGTGGAGTGATTTGATAAGCTACTTAAAAAGCAATTCTTTCTATATGAAATGGATTGGCCCTTGGCCCTCACTTGGTAAGATTAGGACTTGGTGTACCTATAATTGGGGTAAAGCTTTTAGCCTAAAAATAATCAAAAATGGTTTTTTTCTAGTCATTGCGCCCTCAAATAAGGATAAAGAATGGGTTTTCAACAATAGACCCTATCTAATAGATGGACAAGAGATTTACATTGTGAAGTGGTGTAAAAATTTTAACCGTCCACAGGAAAAAAGTGAGAGAGCTTCCAGTATGGATCAAACTCCCTAATCTTCCATATGAATATTGGGGAGCAAAAACTTTGAGCATCATTGGAAACCATTTAGGCACTTACATAAGGACAAAGGAGTTTTTAAATGAAATATATTTGTCTATCTGCCCAATAGTTTTGATAAGTTGGCAAGTGGTGCATCCGTTACCAAAACTATTAGAACTCATAACTAAAAATGGAATGTGGAAACAAAAATTAGAGGTGGATAATGGAACTGAGCATAAGGTGGAGTCTTTAATGGATGAGGAGCTCAGGGGAAACACAAATATGAAGGGGAAAGGAAAATATTCTATAGAAAATGTTCTGAATGATCTTATCATAATTTGTTTTGAAAAAATACCTTAATACCCTCCCGGGAAATCTTTTTTCACAAGGATTTGAAGGATAAAATGGAAAACAAAGTGATAATACATAACCCTCAAATAGATTCCTTTGCAGATCATAAACATATTATTGATAGGTATTTTTAATTGAAGTGTAATGTTGGGATGAAATATTTTGGAAAAGAAATGGATGCAAATCTGGTGGAATGTAGAAATGGGGATGATTATTTAGAGGAAGCTGAGACCCACAAAGAATGGCTAATGTGCAGTAACCTACCTCTGAACAAAAACTTTCAAGTCTTGACTGTCACAATGGAACTGAAAAGGTGACTTCTCCCAGAGGAAGATTATAGGTAGGAAATGCCTATATTAGATCCATACTATCAAGATATAAATGAGGATAATACTATTTTTCAAACCCCAAAACCAATAGAGAACCCCAATCAAATGGTGATGAAAGAAGATGAAGAGTCTAGGTGTGTGGAGAAGAAATCCCCATCTGTTTCAAGGAGAAGTCAAATCCTAGAGGCAGAGACTTTTGAAGGTAACCAAGAATCAGAACAGGAAACTAAAAACATAATAGAATATGGTTTAGAGGAGAATGAGGAACTCATTTTTAAAGACATTTAGATCTCCCCTATTCACAATTTGGAGAGTTCTTTTCAAAATGTAAATGATAGAAGTGGTAAAATAGATGACACAGACTCTAAATATTTATCCTAAGATGAGGAGGATGAGGATGATGATTTCAGATTGTTAGATACCCCCAATGTTCTGGATGTGAGAACCATTGAGCAAACTTTGTCTTCAAAAGCAAAGCCCAACATAGGGGAGAAGAGTAGAAGAGGTGCAAAAACCAACAAGATGAAACATGCCATATATGGTAATGCAACAAACCAGTGCAAATTGATGAGGTCAGGGATGAGCTATGCCACTCCCCGACAACCATGAAAATCATATCAAGGAATGTCTGGGGATGAAATGCCCCTGATAAGTCTTTCTTGATCAAGAGATGTTTTGATCAAGTGAAACCTGATTTAATTTTTTGCAAGAAAATAAATTGAGTGGAAATGAGGTGATATTTTTTCAAAATAGGTTTTGTAGATGGAAGACACATTTATCTGAAGCTTTGGGTGCTTCTGTGGGACTTGGTGTGCAATGTTTATATTCAGCTGTAGAGGTGATTCCGAGGGACCAAAATAGGTTCTGGCAATAGATAGAAGTAAAATCTAAACAATTGTTAACTAATTTTCATGCAATCAATGTATATGGCCCCAATAGTAGTTTTTTAAAAAGAGGAGTATGGAAACAACTGTCAAATATTATAATTTGGCATTCTGCTAATATTTTCATCATGGTGGGTGATTTTAATGCAATTATATGTCCAACAAAAAAATTGGGGGGGGGGGGGGGGGGGGGGGAGGTTGGATAGGACAAAGTCAAAAAGACTTCTATGATTTTATAACTAACAATGGTAAGATAGAGCTTGAGCTAAGAAATGGACAATTTACTTGGACTAACAGGAGAAGTGGATTCCTCAACATAGCTGAGAAATTGGAAAGATTTTTTTGGCTGGAAATTGGGTAGGAAAAAGTTGGACTTGTAATGTAGAGGTTTCAAACAACATGCAGATTCAAGAAGACAATGCCCCAGATAGAGACCCTTTCAAGTTTGAATCCATGTGGCTTAAGCATGAGAGTCTCAAGGACAATATATTATATTGGTGGAATAATGCACCTATCAGAAAAGGAAATAAAGCTTTCATTTTATTTAAAAAATTATAATTCTTAATAGAGTAGTTGAAAGTTTGGAATAGGGAGGTTTTCAAAAAAATCTTCTTATAAAAATTCAATATTGAAAAAGAGCTAGAAATCTTACATTCCAATGTTATTGAGCGAAGGATGGGAGAAGTGGATTTACAAGAGGAAGATAGACTCGATAAACTTTATTCTGAAGTGTTGGAAAGAGAAGAAACTTTTTGGAGACTCAAAGCCAGGGAACTATGGCTCAAAGAAGGTGACAAAAATACCACTCTTTTCCATAATTTAGTAAAGGTAAGAAGGTCTCATAAAAAATCATTTCTATTCATAATGTTGATGCTATTCTTTTACAAGATCCAGAAGAAATCAATAAGGAAGCAATTAATTTTTTCAAAAAATGTTTTTGGGTGGATCCAGTAATTCCAAACCAGGATTTAGATATTTTAAATGTCATTCTAGCTTGTGTAACTGATAGGAAAAACTACAAGCTTAATAATCCTACTTATTTAGAAGAGATAAGACATGTTGTTTTCGATCTGGGCAGTGATAAAGCCCTAGGACCAGATGGTTTTATAGCTATATTCTATCAGAAATTATTGGATATCTTAGGCAATGAAATTTGGGAAGTGGTATAAGAATCTTAGTGTGGGTGGTTTATGTTTAAGGACTTCAATAACACCTTCCTATCCATTATACCAAAGAAGGAAGAAAGAAAATTGTTTGGTGACTTTCAACCCATTTACCTTTGTAATACTATCTATAAGATTATATCCAAGGTTATGGCTAACATATTAAAAGAGGTTTTAAATACTATAATTTTTGATGAGCAGAGTGGTTTCTCTCCAAATAGATCAATTTATTAAGGCATAATAGTTGCAAATTAAATTATTCACTCCATTAAAATATCCAAAGCTGAAAAAATGATGATCAAGTGATAAGGTTGTCCTTCTTGAGTTGGCTTGACTCAAAACTAGGTCTCTAAGGACCCTCTAGGTCTTCTCTCAAACCCTGATCCATAGGGTGGAACACTAAGTTCTCCTAACCCTCAAACCAATAACTTCCCTACCAATTTAGGCTTTTAGTCTACACTGAATCTACAAGGGTAGATTACTCAAATCCTTTGCAATCCCTCCATAGAAGAAAATAGGGTTATGATCTCCACCTATGAGGTCAAATAAATCCATTCTTGAAGGTCTCGAGTCTACACATAACCTTCTTTCATTTGATTTCCTAAAATCTAGGAAGAGGCCTAAAGTCTTCTTATAGCCCTATCCAGGCTCCTTTTCTGCATTAACTTTCAAACTTCCCAAAGAAGTCCCAAAACTAATATTTGATCAAAGTACAATTTTTAGAGACTCAAAGGATTTCTAGGGTTTGGGTCTCCTAAATCCTCCATACAATACCTTAAAACTCTTAGGGATCAAGTCCTTAAAAGTAGGGCTATTAGGCTTATTTGTAGTAATATCATTCAAAACCAGGTGGATTAGTGTCATCGGTCTCCACCATTTCTTTGGGAGTCTAAAAAATTCTCACACACCATCCTCTAGTCACTAGATTGCATATTTGAATCCAAACCTACATGTTTTACTTCTTTGTTACTCCTTTGTCCCTAGCTGCGCTATAGAATAGCTTGCCTAGGGCAAGAGCTCTAAGTTCAATCCTAACACCTCTGCTACTAAAACCAAAAGAAAGAATATGTAAACTGACTCCTCTTTCATTCCATCTAGGACCATTTTACATTCCATGGTTGAAAGAACCCCGAGGAGCCATTTTCCTATTTACAATCCTAAATGGACCAGTGAACACAAAACAACAACAAAAATTTAATTACAACTACCAAATAGAATTACATAACAAAACCACTGCACATAGAATGAGGAAAAAACTTTTAGAAACTAATTACATTGATGGTTTTCTCAATTCAATCCATCTAGATAAATATGCAATGAAAAACAAAAAAACTATGACCAAACAGTGTTCTGCAACTGTTCTTTTACATAAAAATGTGATCATAAAATGTCCAATGCTTGGAAAATGGCAAGGATAACCTTAAATATCTTTCCTCTATCAAATGCAATTGTTAAACTAACCAACAACAAATTTTTCTCACAAAGTACCTTTTTGTCAAAAGTTGCTAATGTTGCTTGAGCAACTTTTACATTTTTGTTGCAATTTTGATTTATCATGCTTCCACCGTCATGGATCGATCACCATAGGTCTAAAATCATGTCTTGTGATAAAAAATAACCTAAAATTATCCTCCTAGGCAATTTGGTTTCTCAACCCTCATTTTGACTAATTAGGCCAACTATGGCATTACAAGGGTCACTAGGACCAAAACCACTAAAATCTTAACAAAGCATTACCAAACTCCTTCAAACTCATCCTACACATTCCTAAAATCCTTAAACAACTAATTTTAAATATAACACAAAAAATTAATGGCTTTAAACCCTAGGTGCTCCTACACCACTCTGCCCTAAACAAAAAGAAGTTAACTCCCATTTGGAAGGATCAAGTTAGGATCTATGCCCAACTTATGAAACTCTATCTCCAACACTCAAGTAGCCTCTGAATCTTCCTTACATTTCCATTTTATTAGATACTCCATGTACACTTTGGTCCTTTTCTTCTTAGCTACTCTGGAGCTCAAAATGTTCTCTTCTTGTGGTCTTGGTGTGACTGGTAGTCTCAAAGCCTTTATCTCTTCTACATCTTCTGAGTGACTATGGTCTCCTTCTAGAATTGGTCCTTTGTAGGAAACCAAATTTGCAACATTTAACACTTGAGAAAGTCCTATATCTACAGGTAACTATACCTTGTAAGCATTATTCCCATACTTTGCGAGAATGGCACAAGGGCCTATTTGTCTCACCTGAAGCTTGTGTGGGACACCTTTCTGCAACCTTGCCTTGTTTAAGTGAACCGTCACAAGATCACCAACCTGGAATTGAACATCCTTCTTTCTATCATCCACCTTATGCTTTGTATGAGTATTATCGTCTACTAATACTTTCTTCATTATATTATGGACCTCCTTCATGGACTGAGAAAAGTCCTTTGTATAACCAATCCTTACTCCATTACTCCCTAGGTCTCTGAGATCACATATTCCTTTGGGATGAATCCATAGGTCAATTCAAAGGGACTCTTTCTTATGGATCTGGTTATGGTATCATTGTAGGCAAACTCTGCTTGAGTAATAAATTGATCCCATTTCTGTCCATATTCTTTGGTGAGAAACCTTAAAAGGTTTTCCAAACTCCTATTAATCTCCTCAGTCTATCCATCCATTTGTGGATGATATGCAGAACCAAAAGAGAGGTTGGTTCCAAGCTTCTACCACAAGGTCTTCCAGAAATGACTCATAAACTTGGAGTCTCTATCTGACATAATACTTAAAGGTAAACCATGGATCCAGACTGGCATGTATCATGGGTGGTTTTACATGGCACAAAATGGGCTATCTTACTAAATCTGTCCACAATCACAAAGAAATTGTCCAAACCCTATTTTGTCTTACGAAGTCCAACCACAATGTCAATACTAAGGCACTCCCATGGTCTATTTGGGATTGGAAGGGGTTGATACAACCATGCATTAGATGAAGTTCCTGTTGGATTTATTGGAATGATGTACTGAGAGGGGAGGGGTGAATCAATACCTCTAAAACTTTTTATGTGGTTGGCCCATTAACCTTTGTGTCATCAATTTGTATATTCCTATCTATCTGCTTATCTTTCTTTATGTATGTGAAATCATAATATAAGTTCTTTACATGTGTAAAAATTTAAGAAACATACATGAAAGTAAATAACACATAACACATGATATGATATTGCATAAAACTCCTGTTAAGAAGTTAAAACTGCGGTGGGGATGTCTACCCACAAAACTTCACTATCTACAGATAAGAAGGGAGCCGGTTAAGGCTTACAATTTGATCACTTCTGATGATCTACCCTGTTAGGATTATTAGAGTGGAGACATGTTAGGATCTACTTCATTTGAAGCTTTAGCAACACCATTAGGTGTGCACTCTGTTAAGAGATTTATCAAAGAACTGTTAAGTTCACCTTCTACAAAAGGATTTCTGATGTGATGCACTTGTTAGAATGCAACTATAATATAAATGTTGATTTGATAGTATATGCAATCTCTAATTGTTGATAACAAATCTTTTAAAGCTTACAATGTATATGTAATCACCTTGAGTGATTTGAATAATACCTTGTCTCTTCTCGTTGGTAGCCTTGTATGTGTTCTTGATAACTGATATAATCTGTTTCTGAACTTTGCATGAATTCTCTTCTTCTGCTTAGATTCTCTCCATGGCTACAATCATTTATCCAAGTTACTTCATGTCACTTATTACAAATGATTGAATATCTATTTATACTAGTTTCTCAGTCTATTCTTGATTCACGCTTTTCAAATTAACTCTAAATCCAAGGTTTACAACTTGACCTTGATATTTAGTTAGTTATGTTTTAGATCCATTAGGATGCTTTAAAACATTTACAATATGCTTGCTTGACCCTCAAGTAAATTTTTAAAACAAATAAAAACTCTAAAAATAGAATTATAATGTTTTATCTGACGTGGAAAGTCAGATCCACTTTTTGCGGGTTCTGTAACTGACTGTCGGTTCTAATGGTTGGGCTGCTCTTTCAGTCTGTCAGTTTTCTACTTCGTCGATGTCCCTCAACTGAATTGTTCTTTGGGTTCCTACCTTTTCTGCTCTGTCGGTGATGTTCACAATATTATACCGTTGGTAATGTCCTTTATGCTTTGTCGTCTATTGAACTCTTGTCAGTGTTTGTCGGGCAATTCTATACTTAGCATTTTCACGTTAAACATTGTCATCTTGTCGGGTATGCTTTATGTCCGTCGATTATGCTTATACCGATGACCTTTATCATGTTTTTCACTTTAAGTATACTAATGGCAAAACTTAATGTCATCAATCTCCCCCTTTGACATTAGTATCAAAAGCTTGATATGTGCAACTTACTTGATGTATTAGTATGTACACCTGTGTATACTTCTTCCTTAGTCATGAAATGACTCCCCCTATGCATATGCCGGTAAGTGTAAGTTTATATACATATAATTGACTTCTTTTTGTTTCCTTTTTTGATATATTATACATATCTATTCTTTTTGTACACACATTATACATATCCTTACCTCCTTTCTTCTAAAGTAGTATATTGTACATATGTACTATACATTCCTCCTTTTTTGATAATGAGGGAAAAGGTACTTACAACTTGTAAAAAATGTGAGGGTGTGAGGCTTTGATTTCCTCCATCATCTTCTCCCATTTCTCCTTCAAATTTTCAAGAGCCATGTGCTCAAGTGATATTCTCACATGCATATCATAGATGTTGTCTACTACAAACATCTCCGGGGTTGAGATCAGATTTATTACATCTATTATGTGTTGTTGCAGAGTGGTGAGGTTTGGAAAAATATGAGCCTATATCTCGGTAGCCTCATTTCTGAACTGTGTCTCTACATGTCATATCTCTTGTCTCAATCTGTTTACCTCTGTGATCTTGTCATGATGCAAATTTATTGTGTTTGCATCAGAGGTTAAACTTTTTGCACTAGCTGTCAGATCTAAATCTAGTTGGGACAACTTTTCACTATTTTCTTTTGTGAAATTTTCTAGTGTGCACAATTTTTGAACTAAGGTAACAACTTCAGCAATCATAGGTTCTAATTTACTTGCTAGTTCAGAGAGCTTTACCTTATTCTCTGTCACTTCTTGGCTGATCTTTTCAACTAATTTTTGTTGATATTTCATCTCTGCCTGTTCTTCCATTGCCTTCTCTGCATCTACATTTTGATTAGTGATGGCATTAGTAAGAACTGCAATTTTCTCCATGACTAATATGCCATCTTCAACTTTTATATCAGGAACAAGTTGATGTAGTATATCTCTAGCTTTATCAAGTGCTTGGGCTTCCCTGTGTGCCTTTTTCATTTTCTCTTGTATAGCTTTTCTCTGGCATATCACTCCAAACTTTTGAAGGGCTTCAGTATCTAAAGTAGATACATCCCACTTGGGTATTTCAATTACCTCATCAAGTGTTACAACCAAGATGTCTTTCTTCATGACTTTCTTCTTTTTCTTCTTTGGCTGGGAGACAAATTGGTGTACTACCATTTGGAGACCTTGAGATTGGATTGATTTTGTAGGTGAGGGTCGAGAAGATGAAGCATCTTGTTGCTTCTGTTCAGAGTCCACCGGTTGGTTCTATGAAGACGTCTCTTCATTGGCCTTGGGTGTATCAACAGATTTATCTTCCTTTTCTCTCATGCTCTCATCTTTCTTAACTTCTTCACTCTTTTCTTTCTCTTCATCGTTTCTCAATGTTTCATCTATTTTAGTATCTCCTCCTTTGTCTTTTTCAGTAGACACCTTTTGTTGAGTGTTGGTTGCATCCTTCATCTCTGTATCTGTATCTTTTTGAGTGTCCGATGCATCTTTATTTTCATCATTACCCGTGTCCTTGGGTATATCATCATCTTTCTTAGATTATTTCTCCTAACTTGATTCAATATCAATAACTTGTATCAAAATTTTCATGTTGGTTGGTGTATTGACCTCTGTAGTGCCAGTAGGTGTATCCTGTCCATCGGTATTACCCTGTGCAATATTGATATCTTCATCTTTTTGCACCTCTTTTGTAGGGTCTTTTCCTATAGTGTCATTGATGATGTTATCCAACCATGTTTCATCATTGAGATCTTCAGTTATGTTACCTTTTATTGTCAATTCTTCTTTGGTAACTTCTTCTTCATTACTCAAGTCAATATGAATTGGACTTGGTGGAATTTGACTTTCCTCACTCTGAGTTTTGTCAAGAGTAGTGTCGGGCCATACCTCATCTACAACTTCAATATTCTGGTTGTCGGTTGCCTCACTCTCTTCTCTGGCCAATTCCATTGATAAGTCATCTTTTGCATCCTTAATGATGATGTGTTCCTTCTCTGGGCTAGCTTCCTTAATGGGATTGTTGAGTATCTTGCACCACTTTTTAATGATGTCTTGATCTAGCTCAATTAGCTTCCCCTTGAGAAATTTGTATGCTCTCATTTTGGGTGAGAACTCCTTTTCATAATTTTTCATTATATCATTTATTTCTTCCTTCTTTGAATCAGAAGGCATAAGAGTAACAAGTACTCTTTCTCTTATCTCTTTTTCTTGATGAAGTGCAAATGTCCATCTTGCAGACAATCTCCCTGATAGTTCCTTGGGAATGTCATATTATGAGAATTGTAGTGGAACATAATGGTGTTTGCACATTTTAGCTATAATAGCTTCTTCTATCTTTTTTTGATCCTCTGGATCAAATTTTAACCATTTCCTAATGTTAGGATCAGAAATAGATGGTGATTCTGAAATGTTCTAACATATTTCATCAATGGTTTTGGGAACTGAGGGTTCTTTTTCCTTTTGTATTTCTAGGTCAGCTTCATCCATAAATGAGTCATCTAGATCCTCTTTTGTTCTAACCTCCTCCTTTTGGTCTATTTCTCCTTTGGTGAGACCAGTTTTCTCTTGTAGGTTCTCACTTTTCCTTTCTTAAGTGGTGAAGGAGTTGGTTCCTTTGCAGTTTTTCTTCTTGTCCTTGAAGCAGCTATTGTTCTTTCTTTCTTAGGTGGAGGTGGAGGTGGAGGTGGTGAATCTGATTGTGTACCCTCTGAATCATTCTTTTCTATATCTTCACTGATAGGTGACCTACCCTCGATTTGTTCCTCCTTTCCTTCTGTTTCCTCTTCACCTTCTTCAGTAACTACAAATTTCTTGGTTAAGTCTTTTACCATCTTGTTCTTCCAGTCCATTTTCTCATATAGTTGGCAGATATATAACCATACCTTCCACATGCTATGCAATTTACCCATGTATTATAGTCCCAAACATATGAGTTACCGACTCTTGTTGGTTTGTAGCCATTATCAAGTTCTTTTGGTGTCCACACTTTCTTGTTCTTTTTCCAGCACTCCTGATGTGTATGTCCATTTATTTTGTAGGTAGGATAGTATTTGTCCATGTAGGTTTCCTTCTTTGGATTTGTCAACTTGGATCTGCATTCATATGCCTTGAGTCCTTTCTTGTGACATTTATAACAATTACCAATGAAAGTAGATTGTGATTGAGGAATACCTTTCATTTTGTTTCTGCAAATTTTTGAGGTGTGGCCTAGTTTTCCATAGTGATTGCATGACAACTTCTTGGTTTTTGGAGTTTCACAAACATTCATTTGATCTGATTGATTATATGATTCTCCATTGTCGGTGTACCCTATTCCTGTGTAGTTGTTGACTCTTCTTTGTCCGTCAAGGAAATCATCCATTCTTTTGTTGCTATCTTTAGCTTTCTTGATCAATTCATTGTGTTGATTCTGAATTCTGACTTCATGTTTTATCTTCTCATTCTCTTCCCTTAGCTCATCGATGATCTATATTCTTTCAATGAGTTTAGTATTTAATCTATTTTCCTCTTGACTCATAAGACTGGTTGGTAATCTCATGGTGATGATCAGTAAGTCTTTAAATTTCTGGTTCTTTTTCTTGTAGCTTCTCTGTAATTTTCCTCCTATCATCAATAGCCAATGTTCTTTCTGATTCAGCTTTTCTTGAATCATTCATGACATCAATCATTTTTACTATCTGAGTCTCTTGACAGATTTGCAACATTTTGATTTTCTCTGTCAGATGTAGATTGACTTCTTGTAGACTTGTGATCTCTTTTATTGATGTGTCTGATACTTTGCTTGTAGCGGATTCAGCTGAGTTGAAGTAATCTGGGATCTCCTCTTCTTGATAATATTTCTCATTAAGCCTAGTTTCCATGATCTTTCTTTCATCAAGCAACTTTCTCATGCTTACTCTTGCCTCTTTGTACTGCTCATAGTAAATCTGAATTTGTAACTGCTCATTCTCAATAGTCTTGTCCAGTCTGTACTTTTCCATTATGTTGATCTTTTCTCTTAAGTCTTTAAGATTTTCAAGAAAGAGACTTGGCTCTGATACCAATTGTTGGATTTATTGGAATGATGTACTAAGAGGGGACGGGTGAATCAGTACCTCTAAAACTTTTTATGTGGTTGGCCCATTAACCTTTGTGTCATCAATTTGTATATTCCTATCTATCTGTTTATCTTTCTTTATGTATGTGAAATCATAATATAAGTTCTTTACATGTGTAAAAATTCAAGAAAAATACATGAAAGTAAATAACACATAACACATGATATGATATCACAGAAAACTCCTATTATGAAGTAAAAATTGCAGTGGGGATGTCTACCCACAAAACTTCACTATCTACAGATAAGAAGGGAATCGGTTAAGGCTTATAATTTGATCACTTCTGATGATCTACCCTGTTAGGAGTATTAGAGTGGAGACCTGTTAGGATCTACTTCATTTGAAGCTTTAGCAACACCGTTAGGTGTGCACTTTGTTAAGAGATTTATCAAAGAACTATTAAGTTCACCTTCTACAAAAGGATTTCTAATGTGATGCACTTGTTAGAATACAAATACAATATAAATGTTGATCTGATAGTATATGCAATCTATAATTGTTGATAATAGATCCTGTAAAGCTTACAATGTATATGTAATCACCTTGAGTGATTTGAATAATACCTTGTCTATGCTCGTCGGTAGCCTTGTCTGTGTTCTTGATAACTGATATAATCTGTTTCTAAACTTTGCATGAATTCTCTTCTTCTGCTTAGATGCTCTCCATGGCTACAATCATTTATCCAAGTTACTTCATGTTACTTATTACAAATAATTGAACATCTATTTATACTAGTTTCTTGGTCTATTCTTGATTCACGCTTTTCAAATTAACTCTAGATCCAAGGTTTACAACTTGACCTTGATCTTTAGTTAGTTATGTTTTAGACCCTTTAGGATGCTTTAAAACATTTACAATATGCTTTCTTGACCCTCAAGTAAAGTTTTAAAACAAATAAAAACTCTAAAAATAGAATTACAATGTTTTATCTGACGTGGAAAGTCAAATCCACTTTTTGCGGGTTCTGTAACTGACTGTCGGTTCTGATGGTCAGACTACTCTGTTAGTCTATCAGTTTCTTCTTCGTCAGTGTCCCTTAACTGAACTTTTCATCGGGTTCCTACCTTTTCTACTTTGTCAGTGATGTTCACAAAATTGTACCATCAGTAATGTCCTTTATGCTTTGTCGTCGGTTGAACTCTTGTCAGTGTTCGTCGGGAAATTCTATACTTAGCATTTTCACGATAGACATTGTCATCTCGTTGGGTATGCTTTTTGTCCATCGGTTATGCTTATACCGATGACCTTTATCATGTTTTTCACTTTAAGTATACTAATGGCAAAACTTAATGTCATCAGTTCCTTTTGCTTTCTGACAGACAATACAAGTCTCCACATACCTCTATATATCTCTATTCATCTTAGGCCAATAATAGTATCTTTTGACCAATTCTAAGGTATTATTTACTCCAAAATGCCCACTAAGTGATCCATTATGTTTCTCATGGACTATGTTCTCCCTCATAGACCCTCTAGGCACATAAAGTTTCCCTCTTATAAACCAAATACCTTCGTGAAGAGTAAAATTAGAGTACTCACCATGAAAATGATTTTGGAAGTCACTACACACCTCGTAAGAAGATGAGAAGTCATCATCATCTGGATATAGTCATTTTAAGCTATCAAACCCAATGCTCCTTTATTATATTTCTTGGATAGTCAGCAATCTCTTTCTTAGTGCATCTGCCACCTTGTTTTGTAGCCCCTTCTTATGCTTAATGGTACAAGTGTAGGCTTGGATATATTCCACCCACTTCATATGCTTGTGACTCAACTTGTCTTGTGAATTCAATAATATTAGAGCTTGATTGTCTATGTAGACCACAAAATCCTTAGGAAAAAGGTAATTCCTCCACTTCCTTAAGGCTTGAACTAATTCATACAACTCTAGGTCATATGAAGAGTACTTTGTCTTTGCATCACTTAGCTTTTCACTGTAAAATGCCACTGATTTTCCTTCCCGACTTAAGACTGCCCCTATAGTACTGTTACTGGCATCACACTCCATAGTGAATAACTTCTCAAACCTTGGAAGTACCAAAATTAGTTGGGTGGCTATTTTCTTCTTTAGAATCTCAAAACCCCTGCTAGCTTGCTCATTCCACTGAATTTGGTCTTCATGCCTCCTTTGATGGTGTCCAAAACAGGTGCACAAATCTCACTAAACTATCTAATTAACTTCCTATAGAATTGTGCTAAATCATGGAAGATCCTTACCTTTGTAGAAAAATTATTTTTAGGACAATTCATGTTTGATTCCACCTTGCTAGTTTCCTTTTTCAAATTCCCTTATGAGATTACAAACCCACGGTACACCAACTCTTGTTTCATAAAATCACACTTGTCTAGATTGATTGTCAATTTTTCCTCATGCAATCTTTGTAGAACCATCTGTCGATGTTTAATGTGGTTTTCTTTTGTTTTACTAAACAACAAGATATCATATAGGCACACCACAACCCACTTACCTATGAAGTCCTTCGAAACTTCATTCATTAGCCTCATAAAAGTTCTTGGGGCATTAGACAACCCAAAGGGCATGACTAACCACTTATATAGGCCTTCTATAGTCAAACAAATTGTCTTCCATTCATCCCCTTTCTTCACTCAAATTTGGTGGTAAACACTCTTTAATTCAATTTTAGTAAAATACTTGGCTCCCCCTAGACAATCTGTTAAGTCTTCTATCCTTGGGATTGGGAACCTATATTTGATGGTAATCCCATTAATGGCTCTAGAATCTGTACATAATCTCCAAGTACCACCTTTATTTGGGGCTAGGATTGTGGGAACAATACAAGAGCTTATACTTTTTCCAAATTAGGCCTTGGTTAAGTAGCTCCTGGACTTGTTTAGAAATCTCTGCATTTTGTTGTGGGGCCATCTTATAGGCAGCTTTGTTAGGGAGTGAGGCTCCAGGGATAAAATCAATTTGATGGATCATGGGTCTTTCAGGTGGTAGGGTGGTTGGTTGTCCATCACTCACTATGTCCTTGTACTGATTTAGTAACTCTTGTATCTCTATGGGAAACTCCTCTTTCTTGTCCACTTTTTCACCCTTAGGTTTCAACACTAAGGCAAAACCCACTCCATCTCCTTCTTCAAGTGTGTTTAAGAATTCCTTTTCCCCCACCAAGAGTACATTGGGACCAACTATCTTCATTTCTCCTTCTTCCAAGATTGACTAAATCTCTAATGTGACCCTATCCTTCTTGATTGAGTAGGAGTTCTTAGCTCTATCATGCATAGCAGATCTGTCAAGCTGCCAAGGTCTTCCCAATAAGAGATGGCATGCATCCATGGGTAAGACATCTCACAAAAATCTATCCTTATATCTCCCTATTGAGATCTCATCCCAAGCTTGTTCGTTTATTAACACATATTGGTATCTATTCAACCAAGTGACCCTGTAAGGGTTAGTATGAGGAATTCTTTTCAACTTAAGATTTTCAATTGCTTCAATAGAAATGATATTATCAGTAGATCTAGAGTCTATGATAACTTTATAAACCTTACCTAGAATCTTGCATTTGACTCTAAATAGAGATGTCCTTTAACTTGGCTCTTCTCTGATTGGTTCCTTGATAAGTGTCCTTCTGATAATTAGATTCTCCCCTATCTATGAATCCAATGCCACTTATGTTGTTTTTCTACTAGATGACTCTTCTTGCACATAGTTTATTCTTTTCTCCCCACCTTGGGATGATGAACTCTTTTTAGGGCACCTATAGGCAAGATGCCCATATTGATGACATTTATAGAATTTAATAGAAGAGAAATATTATCCTCTCCCTTGACCACTTGATCTTCCTCTTGATTTATTGTTAGAGCCTCTACCTCTGTTATAACCACCACTGTTATTGTTTGTCTCTCCTTGTTTCTCAATGAGTTTAGACTCTCCTTGGCTTCTTGTTTCAAAATTTATTCCTCCAAAGCCTCCCCTCTGGCCTCTATAATCTCTTCCTCTTCCTGTGGCCCTAGTGCTTGAGTCATGTTTCTTCTTTATTTTTTCTTCTACCTTAAGGGAAAGTTGTTAGCATTGGTGGATTGTCTTTGGACTCAAGTAGCTTATCTCCTCTTGGATGTTCCACCTTAACCCATTTGGATATCTATCCACCTTTAGGATTTACTCCTCCATCACATGTGATCTCAGATAAAGTTTGTGGAACTCCTCTATATAAGCACTTACTTCAAGGTCTTTTTGCTGAAGGTTTTGTCTCTTCTTGTGCAACTGCACTTCATAGTCATCCGACAGATAAGTCTCCCTAATATTTTCCACCATGCCTTTCCATCTTTCAATTAGATTATTTCCTTCCTTAACCCTATCATCTTGTACAAATTTCCACCATTTGAGGGTAGTCCCTCTCAACCTTGTTTTCTACTCTCACCTTTTGTGCCTTTGTCACACTATCACATTCAAAGTGGTTTTATAGTCCCTCTAGCCATTCTATGACCACCTATGGTTCCATCTTACCACTAAAAATGAGTACACCTTCTAATTAATTTCCACTCGTGGCCTTTAGAGCCTTAAGGAATGGCTCTTCTTGGAGAACTGGATCAGGCTCTGGCACTGTATCCTCTTCTGCCACTAACTTACCTTTTCCTTCTATCTCTCTCACCATTTAACTTACCTCTGCTACCTGAGCTTGCAATTCATCTAACTTCATTTCCATCTCTACCAAGTATTCCATTAGGATTATATTATCCTCTTCTCTTTCATCCATCTTCTTAGCAACCTTTGTGTTGGTCACCATGGTTGACTCTCCCACTGATTCTAGATCACTCATGTACTTACTAGCCCAAGCCTTTTTAGGGGTCTGATACCAATCTAATAGGGTTGTCCTTCTTGAGTTAGCTTGAATCAACAATAGGTCTCTAATGACCCTCTAGGGCTTCTCTCAAACCCCAATCCATAGGGTGGAACACTAAGTTCTCCTAACCCTCAAACCAAGAACTTCCCTACCAATTTAGGCTTTCAGTCTACACTGAATCTATAAGGGTAGATTACTCAAATCCTTTGCAATCCATTCATAGAAGAAAAAAGGGTTGCGATCTCCACCTATGAGGCCAAATAACTCCATTCTTTAAGGTCTTGAGTCTGCACATAACATTTTTCCATTTGATTTCCTAAAAACTAGGAAGAGGCCTAAAGTCTTCTTGTAGCCCTATCTTGGCTCCTTTTCTGCATTAACTTTCAAACTTCCCAAAGAAGTCCCAAAAAAATCTCTTATCCAAGTACCCTTTTAAAAGACTCAAAGGATTTCTAGGGTTTGGGTCTCCTAAATCCTCCGTACAGTACCTTAAAACTCTTAGGGACCAAGTCCTTAATAGTAGGGCTATTAGGCCTATTTGCAGTAATGTCTTTCAAAACCAGGTGAATTAGTGCCATCGCTCTCCACCATTTCTTTGGGTTTCTAAAAACTTCCCATAAACCATCCTCCAACCACTGGATTACACATTTGAATCTAACCCTACCTTTTTTACTTTTCTGTTACTCCTTTGTACCTAGCTAGGCTATAAACTAGCTCGCCAAGGGAAAGAGCTCTAAATTCAATCCTAACACCTCTGCTACTAAAAACAAAAGAAAGACTATGTACAATGACTCCTCTTGCATTCCATATAGGCCCATTTTATATGCCATGGTCATAAGAACCCTGATGAGCCATTTTTCTATTTACAGTCCATAATGGACCAATGAACACAAAACAACAACAAAATTTTAATTACAAATACCAAATAGAATTACAGAACAAAAACCCTGCACAAAGAATAAGGAAACAACTTGCATAAACTAATTACATTTATGGTTTTATCAATTGAATCCATCTAGACAATTATGCAATGAAAATCACTAAAACTATGACCAAACAATGTTCTGCAACTGTTCTATTCCATCAAAATGTGATCATAAACCTTCCAACCCTTGTGTCACGCCCCGCCAGGGAACCCAAGAGGACAAGACAACTAACTACTAAGAGATGTGATTTTTTTTTTTGAAATATTGCAAACTAATTTGAGTCCTCATAGGTTCCCTAATGCTTCTATTCAAGCCACGTAATTTAATCTATTCATTTATATAATATGAGTTACCCATTAAGGCATTGACTGATTAATTTAAGATTACTAATTCATTCCTTTACTTTTAACATTAAGATATAGGGATAATCTTACCAACATTCCTAATATTTTAACATGCATCTATGTGAGTTATCCTTTACTTAAACTTATGTCTTTATTTATACTATTCATTCATCCATTATCTTTTATATCACTTTTCCTTTAAGCATTCAAGTGAGAGACTAAAATTCATTAGAAATGCAATACCCTATGTATTTTAATAATCCATACGCATTTGAGGTACATAGTAAACATAATCCAATGTTTAATTCTATAGCTATATTATTTCATTGATTCATCATTTCATACTAATTTTCCACAACCTTACATCCAGAGATAGCGCATTCGTTCATAAATACATTGTTTCATACTAAGTCAAAGATCATTTCTTGGACACCATAAAGTAATAGAAGATATAGGAATAAATACCTTAAACAATTATCTTTTCATATTGATAACATACAATCTTTTCCCTTTCCTTTTACCTAGATCTACCCATTCCCTTATAGAGTGGTTTGAATTACATCGATATACATCATATCATCAGATAAAATTATTTCCTTACAGGAGTTTACTATTAAAATAATGCACATGCACAAATACATCTTTACATATACAATAAGAAGTCTTCAAAACTAAAAATCTGGAAGGAACAAGAGCCAAGAACGTCCATTTGACTATGAATCACACCTTAATATAAATAAGATTAACCACCCAACCACTTGGATCCTAAAAGAGTCCACTCCCCCATGTTAGGATATAGAAACCAAGGTTCACACAAGAGGGTAACAACTAGGATACTCTTAAGGTGATGAAGGCCCTTCCCAAAACATAACATAACTAAAAGCACAAGAAGACAAAAAGGACCACAAAATATGACCAACATTGGTAGGGATGCTAAGCCACAATCTAGGTGAGTGTCATTGCATAGCCCTCACCCCTTGGGTTATCCTAGTACTAGCCACTCTTGGCCCCGACCCCCAAGTAGGCACATGCGGAATCGAACACCTGTCACGATGATAAGGTTATTTGATCATGCCATCATAAAGGAACCTTCTCCCACTCCCATCCCTAGTATGTACCATCACTAGAATTGGATAGGCACAAATTAATCTTGATTAGTGTGTATTTTCCCCATTCCCAGTTCATTTATTTAGGTTATTTCTTGATTAAATAACTCACGAGTGGGTTATCCTATTACTAACCACTTAGGGCCCCGACCCATCACTGTGAGATACTCACCTAGTGTACTTAGGTTCCCTACCCAAACAAGTATAAAAAAACTTAAGTAATCCTCATCTTAATATATAAGAAGCCATAACAATGTCACAACATCAAATAATTGAGTTTAGGAGAGCACTAGTTGTCCCGAATCCTTTGGAAAACCCTAAACCAAAATTAGGTACATAGATGGATAAAACACATCCAAATTTCATAAAATGAATAAAAATGGATTCTCAACAACATAATTACATCAAGTACCTCATCAAAACATAAATCTGATAGAAATTCTCAAAGGTGTGCTTGCACAAGCTCTTCTAGGACACTTCTAGTTCCTAGTCTCCACAAGATCCTACTCTCTCCCCTAGGATCTTCCAAGATTTTTCTTAGCTATCCTAGAACCTCTCCAACACCACTTTATGAGTTGGTGATCTCTATGCTTCACCTTGAGGTTAACTATCAACCAATTGCTCTTCAATCTCTTACTCCACCTTGGAAGATTCCAAGTGTATTCTCATCACCATTTCATCACAAGTGCTACAGGGGGTGAAATTATTGCTAAGATAACTTCTTTCCTCCCATACTATTTCATTATAATAGGTCATCAATGGTTCTACAAATGATCTCAAGACAAACACTGAATTTGGTCTTTTAGGCACAATAGGTCAATTTGCCCTATACAGTGGGTTTTTCTCTCTTTTCTCACAAAAATCCAAAACAACCCCCCCAAAAAAATTTATATTCAGACACCCTTTTCCAAAATACAAAGGATTTTTGTGGTCTTAGGGTTTCAGGGCCTCCTTATAGTAGGTTCCTAGAATTCAGGGCTAATAGGGCAAATAGGGCTATTTTTATGCAGTCTTTTGATTTCTACTTGGAAATCTATCTTAATGGATTATCCAATGCCTGATCCTCTTATTAGTTATCTATAGGACCTATATACTTGTGAAACCATTCTTGGTTTCATTTTCCCAGTCTTTCCCCTGCAATTACACTTCATTAAAACACTGTCATACACCTAATCGAGTACACTGAACTCGCCTAGGGCATGACTTTAAAATTAGCTAGCTTACTCTCCTGAGCTCCTCCTTCCATATGTACACTTTAAAATGGCTTCCCTTAAATATCCCCATATGTCATGATTATTTTCATGGCGGAGAGCTATGGGGGAGCCATGTTTCCTAAACTGCTTAAAACAACATCAACAACTATACTACTTGCAAAACAATTTGAGAAGATAATCTAATGAACTCAAAAAAACTTCACTACTAAATGAAAAGTTCTTAAAAATATCTCTACCACATTAATAAAACACTATATCACTTAGTTTAATCCATCTACTAACTCATAAACTCAAAACAAGTCAACTATATGCAAAAACCAGAACTCAGAGCTTCTCCTTCAAATTCAAATCACTCATTACATCAATCTCCCTCGGGAAATGGAATCCTCCATGTCTAAATATGTCTTATCCATGATTATAGGCCATTACATTAACTAACCACCATCATTCTTCGAAAGGTATCCTATTCTTCCAAATGTTGTCATGCAACTTTCAAAAGTTGCAAATGTTGTCATGCAACATTTTGACAACTTTGCATAAAACAAACTCTAATGACCTCTAATCGACCTAGTATGATGTAAAAAAATCTTAGAGGCATTTTTAGGCATATTCCTACACTTTCTTAAGCCTTATAGGCTTTTGGATCCATTTTCCCATTTTAGGCTTAGTCTAACATTAACCACTAATAAAGCAATAAACATCTAGGTTGGATTGAACCTGGTCAAATCCACCTAGGTACACACATGAAAGACCTTATAAGGTAAAACAAAACTCTAATGACTTGGATAAGGTGTTAGCATTTTTTCTTGCAATACTTACCTAATGATGATAGTATACCTGGTATACTCTGATGCAACCTCTTTTAGGCAAGAGAAAAGGCTAATTGCTAAGGATTGGATAATATCCTTCTTCATTTTTGAGCTCCACAGACTCAGGCAGGTTTTACCTTTTAAAGATTATTGATATTTTAGCCTATGTATTTGGTGGATTGTTTCATTCACTGATTATGTACACAAAACCTCGCTGTAACAACTTATAGAACACTTTAGAGATTGCAATGATTAGTTTGAAACAGATTATTATAAGCCAGGCTATGGTTTTGAGAACATAAACCAATGAGACAAGGATTTGCATCCTTCTTCCTTTTCATTTTAGGAGGGATAACCTAATGATTCGCTCTCTAAAGAATCAACAAAGTGGACAATATCCTGCTGATATAAGTCCTTGATGAGTTCAGCTCATTTGTTTTAGTAACAGATGTGTTTTAATTGAAATAATTTTGAATGGTTTTGAAAACTTTGATGATGATAGATTATCAGACCCAGACCTAGATCAGTGCCTATCCTTTGGGTTACAGAGTCAAAAGCTTAAAGTCTCACAAAAACAAAATACTATAGACTACCTTACAACCTACATGCAATTAGGATAAGTTGCCTTACAAATTATCTGATTACCTCTAAAATACTGTATCAAATCTTCAAATACTGATATGCTTCCTAAAACCACTCACAAAACTTAGTTCTTTACATGAAAGAAACTTGTAAGTAATTAAATAGTCACCTTGTAACCAAAATGCTTCAGGCTGCCTTACAACCTTAAGCATAAAAAAGCATATGCAGGAAATAAAGAGACAACAATAGAGAAGAGTAAAATTGCACCGTATTTTATTGATGTAATCCTTCTTCCATACATGAAAAATCTTTGAAGCTTGAAAGACACAGACACAAATTTAGAAAGACTGATTTTTACAATATATTTCATCCTCTTTTAGAATACAACTCTCTTCTATATATATAGGTCTTCAAAAATCTTGGAATCCTTTTTCAAAAGGATGCTACAAGCTTTGGATGGTCTCAGAAAACCTAACCCTAAAACTAAAGAAGAGACAAAAAGAAAAAGAGAGAGAATAAGTGGTGGAATGACCAAGTCAAAAAGATGAAAACATATATTCTTTATTCTTCTCCCGATCTGGCGACTTCAATCTGATAGTATACATAGTAGATGTCAGTATTTATGTCAAGTTTGGATGACTATGCTTACATATTCACCAACATTCTCCTTTTGCAATAACTATCCTCTTCATCTTCAATAGTGAGGCACCAAGTATTCATCCTTACTCATCGTCCAAGATTTCTTCTTCAACTGTTGGCTTCTTTCTCTTGGGTGTGGTCATCAGTTCCCATGCTTTCACTTCATCATCTGATGGCCATTTGAAGTCTTGAGTACTTTGTATTTGTACTTTTTTCCTTTCCCATCTAACATCAGTGATGTTCTTTACATCTACTAGAAACTTGTTGATGTCATTTTCTACCTTGAAAGCTTCGTCCAATATCTTATTGAATCCTTCTACATCCACATCTGTCCCCAAAATAAATGCCTCATCACTAGGAATTTTACTGTCAAATTCATTCCTCCAGGCATCTAAGGCCTTTACTTGATCATCATCTCCCCTTAAGGAAGGAATAAATATATTAAAGTCATCAGAAAAGAGGCTTAATTTTACCTCTATTTGATTCAATTTGCCTTTAAAGAATGAGAGAGCAATATTGACCCTTTTGATCTCATCCTCAAATTCTGTCACTATCTCTGGCAAATATGATCTTAGGGCT
>MU223182.1:6426705-6444249 GCA_018584345.1 Thuja plicata | reverse complement strand
TATGTTGTAACACACCTCTTAATGCTCTCAAAGCAATTGCATTTCCTTTCTCTCCCTCAA
This sequence comes from Thuja plicata, assembly GCA_018584345.1. Lineage (NCBI taxonomy): Eukaryota > Viridiplantae > Streptophyta > Pinopsida > Cupressales > Cupressaceae > Thuja > Thuja plicata. The sequence goes on along the minus strand of MU223182.1, from coordinate 6,444,189 downwards.
CCTTTTCCTCAACCACCTCTTCAGACTTTGCCTTGTCTTCAATTTGCAGGGGCTGTGGTTGCATAGGAACATACATCACCTAAGGCTTTTCTTCCAATTCTTTCATCAATCTTTTTATCACCTCATCTTGCTGGTGAACTTGTATACGACACAACTCTCTATCTTTTGCCAATGCACTTGTCTCTTCTAACAATGTGCTACACTTATTAGACAACTGTTTATTTTTGTCTTCATTTAAGTGAGCCCAGTGTGTCATGATTTGGGATATTTCCAAATCCCCTGTATTTTACATTGTCCACACCATTTGACTACCAACCATATTTTCCTGGATGTTCACCACTTGGGGCTTTTGATCTTTTGAGCACAGGCTCCACATTGCAAAGGCTTGAGACTTTGGGCTATACCCAAATCCTTTTATTACATCTCCCATCTGGACCTCACTGGCCATCTTGAGATCTGGCTGTTTTCTAATTTGGTCAATGATAAAGGCAGATGCCAAATCCCATCCCTCAGCCAATAGTATACCACTGTCTAGCACCAATTTCCTGGCCTCCTCAGGTGAAATGTCTTCACCTTCAGGATCATAAGACTGCAGAGCCACTAAAGCCTCATTTGTTATGGTCTCCTTACCATCAAATTTCAATTGAGCTCTTATCTGCTCTTTCTTGTACCATCTTAGGAAGTCTTTAAACTCCTCAGTTTTGACAAAGTTGTCATCATTCAAAAATTCCTGCTGATGGATCAGTCTTTCATCAACATAGGCCTGAAGAGGCAATTCAACATTATCCTCCAAATTAGGCTATTGCTTCTTGCCCTCCCTAATTTATTTCCTTAGGTTATGATCATATAACCTATTTCCAGGTACTAGGGCTTTAGCCTTATCCCTTTTCTTATTTTGCCCTTCAATTGAAGGTTGACATATTTCTAATTTCTGCCTCTTAGCAGTAGGCTCTTCCACATCATCAGGTTGTGTCACTAATGTAAAATCAACAGTGTGGCCCTCTGTTCCCTGCAGTTGTGGCACTTCAACAATATTTTGCTGTGGTGGAGCATACCTAGTAGGATGTGCATAATCACTCTCACTACTACTATCATATTCAGATTCTGAGTGATCCGGTCCTTGGGCACCCTTTTTGTCAAGAACAGTCTCAAGATGTTCTGTAAGCACATAATAATTGTCTATCATGGCTTTAATCTTGACAAAATAGGGGAGATCAGTGTAAAAATGCCCAAAAGCCATCCCATTTCTCTTGATTTGTCTTTCAAGATTTAAGAGCTCCTGAATCCTCATTCTTCTTGTCTGAATGTCATCTTCATCTAGAATGTTTCTTGTTGCATCTTCCTCTATCCATTCATAGTGAACATTGGTACTGGGGATTGTAGGAGTATACAATTTTCTAACCCTTGCCATGAAACCTTCTGGGTCAATATATCTATAAGGGGCTACCCCCATTCTGCATCCTTCCAACCACTGGCCCACTACATCAATAGCACCTTTGCCAATTGTAAAATTAAAAATCCTAAACTGCCTAGGGGTCAGAGTCCCCTTCTTATGTGGTGCAAAATGCTCATTGTCTATCAACAATAGCTGCCATATAAACTCCATTGCAGCCACTCTTGCTGGTACATAGTAGGGTAAGAGATGAGGTGGGTGAATACACCCATATACTCTGATAATAGTATAATTTTCTTCCAAGAAGAAATCACCCCAATTATGCTTTCCTTCCTACTTATCAGTGTAATCACATGGCCTTAGCAGTTGCATAATCTTTAATGAGACTCTTGTTCTGTTGATTCCCAGACTTTGCACTATTGGATATACAATCCAATTCTGAAAAGCATAATAATCACAGTCCTTAGACGTGTAATACCAAACCCTCACCCAAAATTGGATAGGATTTGGTCCTTCCTAGTAAAATCTCTGAGGGGCTAAATTATCCACATCCATGATCACAAAATTGAAATATAACAGAAGATGCATAAGAACAAAATAGTGGAAAAACTTGGGCTCCTTCTCCTTTGGATCTTTCATCTTCTTCTGAGTGGCAATGAAACCCTCATGCATCTCATCAATGATATGCTGTATGTAATCATAAATAGTACTGGAATGCACCTCCTGTAAATCCAACACCATCATCAAAATGCCCGCATTGATCTTTTCTGCTTCTACATCTATCCCTAGCACTCTACATAGGGCATAGGCAATATACTTAATGTAGAAGTGTAAATCCTTGTAGTAATATGGGCTTGTCCCAGACATAGGATCTAAATACTTCCTCACTTCCTTCAACATATGCTTCTGCAACTGGCCTCTAGCAATACCAGGCTTCAAACTATATCTCTGTTGCTGCTTTTTCATGTCAATTCTGGTAGACATAGTGCTATATAAGCCAAAGGCTTGCATGAATGAATTTCTGTTTAGTATCAGCAAGGCAGTGCCATCATTCCTTTTAATCATTTTGGACAAAACGTCATAATGACTGGCAAGGTCAAGGAACAAGTCTACATCTACATAGACATCAGGAATAATTAATCTAGCCAAACCACAGGTCCAAGGGTTTGACACTGGGATAGCTTTATCAGAATTCTTATAAAAGTATTTGAAAAGTGAAAAACCTGTTGTTCCCAGAGTGTTAGCATCTTGTATATTATGATAATCATCTATGAGCACATTGGCATTTTCTCTTTTGTTCTGAGTCAAACCAGGAAGCAATCTGAGAAATTCATCAGAATAATTTGTTTTTCCCTTTGCCTCCTCCTCTGCCTTTTCACTTCCACCACTGGTTGAAACTACACTGACCGCTCTGCTCATGTTTACCATGCCTGAATCTCTTCTTCTTTACCGATATTGAAACAAATATATCTCTGAGATTCACTTACTACCCCGTGCATAATTCTCTGGAAATAATGAGCTTTAAACAACAAAAAACACTACAACTCTGATTTTTCTCTCTTTCAGAATACTTAGCTCTTCTCTGATTTTGAAATTCTAAAATCAAGACGAATGCAAATGATTACACAATTAGCTCCTTATATTAACCGTTCGAAGTACACAACTCATAATTTGGAAAACATCAATTTTGTCTTTAATTCAACATACTGCGAACTTGATTGAAAACCTAGCTGTAGTTCCATGAGTGTGATAGGAAATCAAATTCATAAAACTGAATCCTCAGAAAAACCTTACAAAATTCAAATGAGCTGACATGTCTTTATGCGATTGGCTAACTGTCATACATCTCAGCTACCCTTTTCTACATAGTAATCAAAATATAAGCCTGTGATTGGTCGATGAGTGATTCACACTGTCATATCAGATACTACCGCCTTTTCTTAATATTTGGTATTAGGTGACCATGCGACTGCATACAATTTCTCTGTCACTGACCTCAATCTTTAATCCATGATTTCTCTGGAGACATAACGACTACACAACTTTCCTTACCTTCGTTAACCAAAGTTATCATTTGGTGATCACGTGAAAATGAAGAAATCAAAGTCGCCAATGGTTAGCACTATTCTTTTCGAAGACTATGCGACTAACCATCACTTTTAGCTTTCACGGTTATCTCTTATTCGCTAGATGTTTTCTTTCCTTTTGAAGACCCCACGGCTGCCCTTAGTCGCCCGATCATAGAATACAAATGTTTAAGTGTTAAAAATTCTTGAGACAATGCGATAGGTACTTTGCCCTTTACTTCATCTGACGACCTCGTGACATACCCTTAATCGCTGAGTCGCGAGGACTTTTCCTTTTGGGCTCTTTTATTCTTAGACTTTGCGACCACTGTAGGATCTTTTAATTGCTTCATCTGATGGTTGTCGCCTAATCACAAAGAATTCCATTATACCTTTAAAATCTTTTAAGACTTTGTGACAAACAGAAACCCCTAATGAGTCTCGTAGTCGTTGAATAAGTTTTTACCTTTTGGTGATCATGCGATAAGTCTTTTGAAATCCACTTACCTTCTGACATATGTCTCATCGCATAATGGAAACTTGAGTCATCTCCAGAATCTAGCGACCATCCGATTGTGCTTTATCCCAAACCACATATGGTTAGTGCAAAGTCTCACAAACTTTTACTTTACTGGCATCCCTTCTGGAGACCATGCGACTAAAGCTTTGCATAACATACCTAACCTCAGACCCATTTGGCGATTATGCAACATAAAGAGATTGCGATGTCTTGTGATAAACCCTTAATTCATGCGACATCACAACCTATCTGTGGGTCCCTTCATATATTGCTGGCCTGTTTACTGATCCCGCGACTACGCGATACAATCTAAATCATGAAGTTTGGGAATGCCAAAGGAATATTCTAATGTTGAAAGAGACTACGCGACACAAGCTAATCGCGAAGTCTAGGAGAAAAAAGGAATATACCATTCAAGTTATGTGACTAAGCGATCAAAATGTAACACATGACTTAAGTGAAACAAAAAGGTAACGATGAAACATAAGAAAAAAGGACCTTAGGGTTTCTTTTCAATTCAGAGCACCAAATAAGACCTAGGGTTTCAAGGTTTTTGCACATTCTCACAGATTCATACTTGAAAACTTGAAAACTTTGACAGGGAAAAGGCATTGGGACTGAAAGACTTCTGATTTATCATGAAACCAGAGAGAGAAGACCACCAAACTTTAGGGAAACCAGCCAAAACTGGGAATACAACCAACATAAGGTCAGTACAATCCAAATCAAAACTAGAATTGAGGATTATGCTAGGTTGTCCAGCACCATCCTCCCCAAATGAAAAGATTTTAATCCACCCTTGGATTGAGAAAGTTGGAATCAATGCCCAAATTATTGAACACTGTCTCCTTGATCCAGGTGGCCTCTACATCTCCTTTTCCATGCCATTTGATCAGGTTCTCATAGTATGTCCTCTGTTTGGTCTTCTTGTAGGCCCTTGAATCAAGTATCGTCTCTGCTTTTTTAGGTGGTCTAGGGTTCAAATTCAAGTCTTCTACTTCTTGTATAACCTCAGTAAGGCTCTAGTTAGGATCAGGAGTAGGCCCCTTGTAGAGGACCTGATCTACAACATTGAAGACTAGAGACAAACCAATATCCTCAGGGAGCTCTACCTTGTAGGTATTTTTGCCATATTTTTCCAGAATAGTGCATGGTCCCATTCTTCTCATCTGCAACTTATTGGGAAATCCCTTCTATAGTCTTGCTTTGTTTAAATGGACCATAAAAAGATCCCCTACCTGAAATTGCACATCCTTTTTCCTTTCATCCACCTTCTCCTTGATCTTTTTTATGTTCTCTGTTAGAGTCTTTCTCACTATTTCATGCACCTCTTTTATGGAGTGTGCAAAGTATTCAGCATAACCAATACCATTGGCTCCATCTTTCAGTTCTCTGAGATCAAATATTCCTCTAGGGTGCAGTCCATAAACAATTTCAAAGGGACTCTTTCCATTAGTCTTGTTCACAGTATCATTGCATGCATACTCTGGTTGTCCTAGGAGTTGATCCCAAGTCTGACCATACTCCTTTGTGAGAAACCTCAAAAGATTCCCAAGGCTTCTATTAACCACCTCAGTTTTACTATCTATTTGAGGGTGATATGCATACCTAAAGGACAGATTGGTTCCCAATTTGTGCCACAATGTCTTCCAAAGGTGACTCATGAATTTATTATCTCTGTCAGACACTATGCTTAGAGGTAAGCCATGGATCCTTACCACTTCATTGAAGAATAATTGTGCAATGTGACAAGCATCATGCACTGTCTTACATGGGATAAAATGTGCCATCTTACTGAATCTATCCACTATGACATAGATACTGTCCATTCCTTGTTTAGTCTTTGGAAATCCCACAAAAAATCCATGCTTAAAGATTCCCAAGTTCTACTTGGAATGGGGAGAGGTTGATAAAGGCCTGCATTGGAGGATGTGCCTTTGGATTTCTAACACACCACACAACATTCCACATACTTTCTTATATCCAAATTCATTTTAGGCCAAAAGTAAAACCTCTGCACTAACTCTTGAGTCTTATTGACCTTAAAATGACTACTAAGTGCACTATTGTGCTTTTCTTTGATCAATTTTTCCCTAATTGATCCTCTAGGGACACATTACTGACATCCTTTAAACAATAGATCACTTTGACTAGTATATTCAGAAAATTCTTTATGGAAATGATTCTTATACTCTTTACATACCTTGTATGCTTCTGCAAGTCTTCATCTTCTGCATATGTCTTTGAAACTATCAATTCCCGTGCTCTGTAGTTGTACTTCATGTATTGTCAAAAGTCTTCTACTAAGTGCATCAGCCACTTTGTTCTACACTCTCTTGTGTTTGATGTGGAAGGTGTAAGCCTGCAAGTACTCTACCCATTTCATGTGCTTGTGACTGAGCTTGTCTTGTGAATTCATAAATCTAAGTACTTGGTTGTTTGAATACACCACAAATTCCTTCAGAAGTAGATAGTGCCTCCATTTCCTTAGTGCTTGGACTAGAGCATACATCTCTAAGTCATAGGAAGAATAATTCCTCTTAGCATCACTGATCTTCTCACTATGGAAAGCCACTGGTCTCCCTTCTTGGCTTAGAACTGTCCCAATGGAAACATGGCTAGCATCACACTCAACTGTAAAAAGTTTCTCAAAAATTGGTAATACTAAGATAGGTTGAGTGGAAATTTTCTTTTTCAAAAACTCAAATCCATGGTCAGCTTGCTCAATCCATACAAACTTAGTATTCATTCCACCTTTTATGGTGTCTAGCATAGGAGTACAAATAGCACTGAACTGCTTAATGAACTTCCTATAATATTGAGCTAAACCATGAAAGCTTCTCACCTTTGTTGTAGACTTGGTAGTAGGCAAATTGACAATGGCTTCCACTTTGCTTGGATCCATCTTGAAGTTTCTATGATACAACACAAACCCAATATATACTAACTCCTGCTTTAGGAATTCACACTTGTCCAAGTTGATCATTAGCTTCTCTTCATGCATCCTTTTGAACACAATTTGTAGATGTTTCAAGTGTTCTTCTTTAGTCCTACTAATGATTAGGATATCATCCAAATACACTACAACAAACTTACCAATGTAGTCCTTGATTACTTCATTCATCAACCTCATGAATGTATATGGGGCATTAGATAGACCGAATGGAATCACAAGCCATTCATACAAACCTTTTGTAGTTTTTAAGGTAGTCTTCCATTCATCACCTTCATTGAACCTAATTTGATGACAACCACTCTTTAGGTCAATCTTTGTGAAGTACTTTGCTCCTCCTAAACAATCCATTAGGTCTTCTATCCTAGGAATAGGAAACCTACACCTAGTGGTGATTCAGTTAATGTCTCTAGAACCAGTGCATAGCTTCCAAGTTCCTCCCTTTTTGGGTTCCAGGATAGTGGGTACAAAACATGGACTAATAATCTTTCTAATGAGGCCTTTGTTTAAGAGATCTTGGATTTGTTTGGCAATTTCCTCATTTTTTTGAGGGGTCATCTTATAGGAAGCTTTGTTTGGAAGGGTAGCTCCTGGGATAAAATAAATTTGGTGACTAATAGCTCTCTTAGGGGGTAAGCTTACTAGTTGTCCATCACTAAAAATGTCTCTGTACTCAATAAGCAACTCTTGTACTTCTTTAGGAATCTATGTTCTCTTCACTATCTTCTTTGCATATTCTTCCTTTGGCTTCAAAACCAAAGCATATGCTACTCCCTCTCCTTCCTCTAGAGATTATAGGAAATCCTTCTCACTCACCAATAGGACATTAGGGCTTGAATTCTTCACTTCTCCTTCTTCCAACAGTGACTGGATTTTGAAAGTCACACCATGCTTCTTAAAGGAATATGCATTCTTATCTCCATCATGCATGGTCTATCTATCAAATTGCGGTGGTCTACCAAGTAATAGGTGACATGCATCCATAGGTAGGATGTCACACAATACCTTATCCTTAATCTTTAATTGAGAATTCCACCCATGCTTTTTCATTCACAAGGACATGTTGTCCTTTGTTCAACCAAGTAACCTTATATGGGTTACTATGTGGAATCCTCTTCATCTTTATTTTACCAACTGCTTCCTCTGATACAATGTTATCACTAGATCCCGAGTCTATGATGACTCTGCATACTTTACCCATCATCTTGCTTTTCATTCTGAAAAGTGATCTTCTCTGGCTTGGCTCCTCTCTCACTGGTTCTTTGATAAGTGTTCTCATTATCATCATATTCTCTCCTTCCTCTGATTTAAGGGTTTCTCAGGGTGTTTATTTCCACCACTATACTCCTCTTGCACAAAGTTAACTCTCTTGTATCCTCCTTGAGATGTAGAGCCTTTCTATGGACACCTATAGGTAGGATGTCCCATCTGATTAGAGTGATAGCATTTCATTGTTGCAAAGTAGGAGCCTCTTCCTTGGCTATTACCTCTTCCTCACCAATTATTGTAAGAGCCTCTTCCTCTGTTGAAGCCTCCTCTGCTTGATCTTCCTTCTTGTTGTTCTGTCAGCTTGGTTTCTCCTTGGTTCTTGGACTCTGAACTTCTACCACCATATCCACTTCTTTGTCCTTTGTTATCTCTTCCTCTACCTCTCCCTCTGGTATTACTGGAGTCTTGTTTCTTTCTCAATTTCTCTTCCACTTTATTGCAAGTTGGTGGAATCTCTGGACAGTGGTAGGAGTAAGAAAAATTAGTTCATCTTGTATAGTCCATTTAAGACCATTAAGGTATCTAGATACCTTCACACTTTCCTCTTATGCAATCCTTGATCTAATGCATAGTCTTTGAAACTCTTTAGTATAGGAGTTAACATCCAAGTCTTTTTGCCTAATACTTTGTCTCCTTTTATGCAACTGAATCTCATAGTCTTCAGGTACACATGCTTCTTTGATTTTGGCCACCATATCCTTCCAAGGGGCTATGAGTCTCTTTCCTTCCTTATCTCTCTCATCTTGGATAAATTTCCACCAAGTGAGTGTAGACCCTCTTAGTATAGCCTTTGCCACTTTCACTTTCTATGCCTCAGTTATACCATCACATTCAAAGTGATTTTCTAGTCCTTCTATCCAATCTAGGACTATCTCTGGTTCCATTTTTCTAGTGAAGATAAGAACTCCTTCCAATTAATTTCCACTCAAAGCTTTTAGAGCCTTCAAGAATGGTTCTTCAATGAGGATAGGGTTAGCTTCAGGGACCTCATCATCCAAGGCTATTTCTTTTATTTTTCTTTCAACTTTATCTTTCACTTCTTCAGTCTTTTCTTCTACTTGGTCCACTTTGTGCTCCAATTGTGCTAATCTTTCTCTGAGAAATCTATTCTCTTCTTCTTTATCATCCACTTTCTTTTCCAACTCTGCATTTTTCACTAGTTTAGAATCTCCTACTAACTCTTCTGGTTGGAACATTCACCACAAGCCAAATCTTAACTTGCTCTGATACCAATCTGATAGAAACTCTCAAAGGTGTGCTTGCACAAGCTCTTATAGGAAACTTCTAGTTCCTAGTCTCCACAAGATCCTAATCTCTCCCCTAGGATCTTCCAAGTTCTGGCTTAGCTAGCCTAGAACCTCTCCAACACCACTCTATGAGTTGGTGATCTATGTGCTTCACCTTGGGGGTAACTATCAACCAATTTCTCTTCAATCTCTTACTCCACCTTGGAAGATTCCAAGTGTATTCTCATCACCATTTCATCACAAGTGTTGTAGGGGATGAAATTATTGCTAATACAAATATTTTCCTCCCATATTATCCCATTAGAATAGGTCATCAATGGTTCTACAAACGATCTCAAGACAAACACTGAATTTGGTCTTTTAGGCCTAATAGGTCAATTAGCCCTATACAGTGGGTTTTTCTCTCTTTTCTCACAAAACTCCCAAAAAACCCAAAAAAAACTTTATATTAAGACACCATTTTCCAAGATACAAAGTATTTTTGTGGTCTTATGGTTCCAGGGCCTCCGTACAGTAGGTTCCTAGAATTTAGGGCTAATAGGGCAAATATGGCTATTTTTGTGTAGTCTTCTGATTTCTACTTGTAAATCTATCTTAATGGATTGGAAAATTCCTAATTCCTCTCATGAAGTATCTATAGGAATTCTATACTTTTGAAACCATGCTTGGTTTCATGTTCCCAATCTTTCCCCTACAATTACACTTCATTAGAACACATCATACACCTAACTAGGTACACTAAACTCACCTAGGGCATGACTTTAAAATTAGCTAGCTTACTCTCCTGAGATCCTCCTTCCATATGTACACTATAAATTAGATTCACTTCCATATCCCTCTGGGCTGTGATAATTTTCACGGTGGAGAGCTATGGGGGAGCCATGTTTCCTAAACTGCTTAAAACAACACCAACAACTATACTACTTGCAAAACAATTTAAAAAGCTAGTCTAATGAACTCAAAACAACTTCACTACTGAATGAAAAGTTATTAAAACTATCTCTACCACATTAATACAACACTGAATCCGTTATTTCAATCCATCTACTAACTCATAAACTCAAAACAAGTCGACTGTATGCAAAAATCAGAACTCAGAGCTTCTCCTTCAAATTCAAATCACTGATTACATCAATCTCCCTCAAGAAATGGGATCCTCCATGTCTAAATATGCCTTCTCCATGATATAGGCCATTAAATTAAATAACCACCATCATTCTTTGAAAGGAATCCTATTATGCCAAATGTTGTCATGCAACTTTCAAAAGTTGTATATGTTGTCATGCAACATTTTGACAACTTTGCATAAAACAAACTCCAATGACCTATAATCGACCTAGTATGATGTAAAAAAATATTAGAGGAATTTTTAGGCATATTAATACCCTTTCCTAAACATTAGAGGATTTTGGATCCATTTTCCCACTTTAGGCTTAATCTAACATTAACCACTAATAAAGCAATAAACATCTAGGTTGAATTAAACCTAGTCAAATCCACCTAGGTACACACATACAAGACCTTCTAAGGTAAACAAAAAAACTCTAATGACTTGTATAAGGTTAGTACAAGAAAAAAAACAACTATAATTGAGTATTAGCCTAGGTTATCCTGCACCAAAATCATAACATCATAGTATCATTGACTTGGGTTTAGGAGATCATTGATTGTCCCTAGTCTACCAGACAATCCTAAACCCTAATCTGGTATTCAAAATACTTCAAAATGTATAAGGATGCATAAAAATGCACCATGAATGATATTTAAACAATATTAAATGAAATAACACACAAATTGAGTCAAAAATAGGACACTAATAGCCTCTGGGTGTTGGTAGGACCCCTAGGCATCAATCTAACCCTAAAACCATCAATCTGGAAGACCTGTGCACTTGGTAACCTAATCTATGCACTTGGATGCTATTATTCACACTTGTTAAAGATTATTTGCACACTTGGTCATGGGAGTTGAGCACTTGGGCCCTAGAGTTGCGCAGTGGGCTCTATTCCTACGTGGTTGACATAGAACGAGACAGTTTTTACAAGGTCCCATAAATGGCTCTAACTGGAAAGTTTCTGGGCACCAGAAGTGGAGTCTGAAGAAGAAACATTTGAAATATCCTCATTTAAATTTTAGAAACATTTATTAGGACACACAAAACATAAAATAATCCTAGGAAATCAACCTAGAACAGAAAAAGGTCCTAATGGAGAAAGAAGGAAATAACAACATGAAATAATCCCAAACTTATAAAACTTAATCCATAAGGTATAAAATACTTTAAAAACCATTAATAAACATATATTAATTCATGAAAACACTATAATACATTTAGTTAATAATCAAAAATATTATCTCCCAGAAGAAAGAGCAATGCAATACACACACACAATAGACGTTGACAAAGAAAAGTCTCTTTCAACTATGGATCCTACCTAGAGTCATGAAAAGAAGGTAGAAGGAATAAAATGCATAGACGATCCAAGAGAGTTCCAAACCATGCAATACAATCCATTTCAAATGAGATAAAGATGATCCACCACAACACAATAGCTCTCTCTCCCTGGAGTCTTCCATCCAATTCTCTGATCTCCAATCACATAAAATTTTCATTCTAAAACTATCTCCCTAAAACTATCAAAGAAAACAATTCCTAAGGTTTTTTACTCTAACTCCCTCTCTATATTTTTATTCCTAAAAACATACTCTTCCTCCTCTCAGGAACCATCCTCCCATAAGTATCTTACATGAGTGGTTACACGGGAAAAACTCCAACTGTTGCAACCTTTTGCAACCAGTGGTTGGTTAATAGTTTAGAGCTTAATTATTAAATTATTCATAAGTTGTAAGTTACTCACGCACAATATACTATTATTAAAATTTATTTACTTTAGTAAAGATTAAGGTATATTATCTTTAACGTAAAGTATGTATATTTAATTATATCTTAGTTTACTCTTTTTATTTACTCTGGCCAACAAGAAATTCCTCTTAAGGTAAATATTTAATGATTAATGATTACTTTAATATTTACATATAGCCTTTATAATAATATTGTTTAATAAATTATAAATACATATAATTATTTAATTCCTATCTTTGTATATATACAAACATATGCATATGTGTGCACCCATATGCCTATGCGTATATATACCTATTTATTTATTTCATACATAGACATTATTTTATAAGTAATATAATACACTGACATTAATTCATTATAAAACATTTTATCACTACATTTAGAAAATATCCTTTTTAATCACTCATGCCAAGACCTCAAATACTCCTAACGTAAAGACAATTGCAACACACATACATCTAAAACCAATCAAGCCCTAAAGATCAAATGTCCATAGAGGAGAAAGAATAAACCAAATTAACACAACAAAGCTATCTAGATAACAAAACAAATTTCCATCATGCCAAGGAAAACATATACATGACTAAATCAAGAGTACCCAACCCAGGTGAAAAGGATCATAAGAAAAGGACCAAGGTAGGTTTATTCTTGTGAGAACTTGGTGTTGGATGATATCAGTTTTTGGTACTAATCATGTTGTTGATACTCGTGTTTTGTCACTGATGTCAACATATATTTCTGTGAAAGAAGAAAAAATAGTTAATTGACTGGAAGGCGTGTACAGACACTGTATGGATGAACCAGAATGAGCGAAGTTGGATTTAAGCAGAAGACTGAGTTTTGACCTTACATCTAAGGCCGCTTGACTTTATGTCTCATATCATGGAAGTTACAACTGTTTTAGTAAAGAATGTTTTTCTGGACTGTGACTGTGTTTCTAAACATAGAAGGTCTCTGTGTTTCGGGCATATCTTGTTGAGGAAGATGTTTTAGAACTTGCAAGCTTATTGATGGAGAGCTGACATATGATTGTGAAATGGGTTGAGTTCAATTTTTGTTTGGGTACTGATGGTGTCAGCTATGGTGTGTGTTCTGGAGAACACTTATTTCTTGGCTGACTTTAAACTTGTAACATGTGGAAATTAATTCTAAGCATGGATTGCGGATCTGGAAGTATTTGTAATGAATTGTAAATATTGTGTACTTGTTATAGGTACCATGTGTATCTTAGCAAGGGATTATGTAATTATTTGTATGATGGGAAGCCTTAATTGGCCAACCTAGTTAATTGTGTATTAGGAAAGCTTAACTGGCCGACCTAATGGGTTATTGTAAGAGGGTATATATGAGTGATCTTTTCATTTGTGAAAAGTGTGGTAGAGAAAGAAAAGAGAAGAGATTTGTGAAGCTGCGAAGCTTGGCTGCTGGATAGAGAGCAGAGTTGGTACTTCATTGGAACTGACCAAGCAAAGACAGTTGCTATCAGACAGATCACTGGACTGTGTATTTGCTGTATACACTTGATGCAGATTGTGAAACCTTGAGGGTGGGTTTAACCTTCTTTGGGCAGTGAGCCTACTAATTTCATTGACTCCTAACAGGGACTGTGTACTGTAATGTAATAACAAGCTCCTAACAGAGCTAATATCTTTTAACAGGGATACTATACTCTCAGTACATTATTTTGTGGGTGTTAATTTCCATCGGGGTTTTGCCTTTAACAGGGTTTCCTCGACAACAAACATTTTGTTATGGTGTTGGCAGTTACTGTGTTATTTATTGTTATGGTTCATAAAGTTTAAAGTTTAATAATCTATTGCACAACTGATTCACCCCCCCCTCTCAGTTGTCTTATGGACTGTTATTCCTAACAATTGGTATCAGAGCTACTGGTCCTCAGAGAGAAAGTTTAACAGCTTGAGGTGATCCTGAAGATGAATTACTACAGGAAGGATAGTCCAAATTTTGATCCTAAAAACTTTGATATTTGGCAGAACAAGATGAGCACATTTTCTATGTCTGGGAATTGAGTACTGGATGATCACAAAGAAGAATGAAAAGATAGCGACTGAAGATGAGATGGAAAAGGATACTGAAGATGAAAAGAAACTATTTTCCTACAATATGGTTGCAAGGGAATCTCTGATTAGCGCCCTATCTAAAGGAGAATTCACTGAAGTGAAGGACTTAGACTCTGCACATGAGATCTGGACAAGACTGGAAGCATTGTATGTTGGAGACAAATTTACAAAACAAACGAAGTTATAGAACTGGAAAAAAAAAGATGGAATCACTGAAGATGAGAGAAGATGAGAATGTTAGAGCATATGCATAGAGAATTACTAAGGTAGTTACTGGTATTAGGAACTCTGTAGGTACTTACAACAAGGAAGAAGTAATTGCAAAGATTCTTAGATCTTTGACACCTGCATATAGAGCCAAAGTACAGGCTATAGAGGAGATCATACCTTTGACACCGAACTTCACCAGAGAGATGTTGATTGACAAGCTTACTATATTTGAGGCCACAGAATTGGGAGACACTTTACCTAGGGTAGAGTCAGCATTCAAGGCAACTGTGCACAAGAACAAAAAGACCTTATCTGGAAATGCAAGCAGCAGTGATCTAAGAGAAGAACTTGGAGCTTATGCTGATGAATGGGAACAAATATAGGAAGAAGAAAGAAAGCTAGATGAAATTGTGGCACTGATTGCTAGAAGAGAGAAGAGAGGTAAGGGTAAATTTGAAGGCAAATTACCTTTGAAATGTTTTTCATGTAATACGATTGGTCATTTTGCATCTAGGTGTCCTACAAGAATCCCAAAGAACAAACCTAAGTTTTTCAAGTCTAAGTTCTCAAAAGGTAAGGAATGTTATTATGCTAGTGAGGGAATATCTGATGATGAGGATGATAACTTTGATGAGATTGGATTCATTTCTATTAAAGATGATGCACCTATGCATGAGGAAAAAGCCCTAGTATCCCAAGTTGAAAGGAAATGTGAGTGGGTATAGACAGTGGATGTTCACACCATATGACTGGAGATAGGAATAAGTTTGTGAGTTTAAAGAAACATGATGGTAGTGTTGTCATATTTGGTGACAATACTCCTAAACTTATTATTGGAGTTGGATCTATTTCTTTGGATGGGAAGAATAACACTGACAATGTATTACTTGTTGATGGACTTAAACATAACCTGTTGAGTGTTGGACAACTAGTGGACAAGGGTTATCAGCTGATTTTCTTTAATGGGAAATATTCTATCAAGAGTAAGATAGGAGACTTGATATCATCTGGTTCTAAATCCATAGGTAATGTATTTGATCTTAACACATGTGAAGCTACTTTTTTTTATTGCTAAAGTTGATGACAGTTGGTTATGGCATAGAAGATTTTGTCATATTAATTTTGATAAAATTGTGAAGGCAAGTATGACAAAAGCAGTAAGAGATCAACCTAGAATTATGAAGCCATCTAACACTATGTGTAGAGAATGTGTCATGGGGAAACAAACTAGAAGCACTTTCAAGAGAAAGGCCTATTTTTAAAAAGGAAAGTTGGATCTGGTGCATACAAATCTATGTGGTCCTACAAGAACAAAATCATACTATGGTGAAAGGAATTTTATACTTTTTGTTGATGACTTTTCTAGAATGATGTGGGTTACATATCTAAGAGAGAAATCAGAGGCATTTGACAAATTCAAGATATTCAAGGAAAAAGTTGAGAATGAATCTAGTTTAAAGATGAAGTGTTTGAGATCAGACAGAGGAGGAGAGTTTACTTTAGAAATATTCAATACATACTATGAAGAGAATGGAATAAACAGACAAACTTTAGCCCCTAGAACTCCACAACAAAATGGGATAGCAGAGTGAAGAAACATAACTATATTAGATGCTGCAAGGACTATGTTGTTGGAAGGAAATGTATCACATGTTCACTGGACAGAAGCAGTTGGGACTGCTATGTACACACTGAACATAATTCAAATCAGAGAAGGTACAAGTAAGACTCCTTATGAATTATGGTTTGATCATACACCTACTGTGAAATAATTTAGAATATTTGCAAGTAAATTTTATATAAGAAGAGATGATGAGATTGGAAAATTTGATGCTAGAAGTGAAAAATGAATCTTTCTTGGTTATTCTACTAAAAGAAAAGCATACAAATGTTTTAATTTGAGATTAAGAAAGTTGATTGAAAGTGCCAATGTGAAGATAGATGAAAAGTTCCAAATTCAGGAAAGAATGTATGACTGTGATTGGATTACAGAAACAAAAGAAGTTACTATAGAACCTGAAGAACCTTTGATGATTGAGAATGAACCTCTGATGACTAAAAATGAAAGCGAAGATGAACAGATTGAAGATACTGAGCCACAGAAGACACCAAGGTATGTTAAGAAGAACCATCCCAAAGATCAGATTATTGGTGATATAGGTAAAGGTATAATGACTAGATCTAAGGCTAGAGAAGAAATTTGTTTGATTTCTCAAGTTGAACCAAATACTACTAATGAAGCATGTAGAGATGAATCTTGGACTAAAGCTATGGAAGAAGAACTTGAGCAGATTAAGAAGAACAATACTTGGGAATTGGTTCTAAGACCTAAGAACAAAAATGTGATTGGCACTAAATGGGTTTTCAGAAACAAGATGAATGAGAAAGGTACAGTGGTAAGAAACAAGGCTAGATTGGTTTGTAAAGGCTACTCACAATAAGAAGGTATAGACTATGAGGAGACATTTGCTCCTATTGCTAGATTGGAAGCTGTGAGACTATTTCTTGCTTATGCTACACATAAAGACTTTAAAGTGTATTAGATGGATGTGAAGTCAGCATTCCTAAATGGTGATCTAGAGGAAGAGGTATACATTGAGAAACCTGATGGTTTTCCTTTGACAGATGATGAAAACATGGTTTGCAGATTAAAGAAGGCACTGTATAGACTGAAACAAGCACCAAGGGTATGGTATGCAAGACTGGACAAATATCTACTTCATCTTGGTTTCAAAAAAGGTAATGCAGACAATAATTTGTATTTAAGAACTGATGAAGATGGAATATTGATTATAGAAGTTTTTGTTGATGATGTCATTTTTGGAGGTAATGACAAAATGAGTAAGAAATTTGCTAAAGAAATGGAGAATGAGTTTGAA
>MU223182.1:6389335-6425868 GCA_018584345.1 Thuja plicata | reverse complement strand
ATATGCATCAGTCTAGTGGATCTCAGAGCTATATTATTCTTTGGACTTGATGTATGGATCTACTCCTTAGGGGGAGTGATCGCAGGAGAACACTATGGAGCACATTTGGGTGATCTTGCACCTGATTGGACATGAAGATTTGACAAAGCTACACCTTATCGAAGACTACAAATGAGTTATGGCACCCTTTTCCATAGCTGCCAAAGGGGGAAGGAATCTATGTGAAAATCCCTACTATTTTGGGGAGATTTGTTGAGGATATTGAGAAGATAGTAAAGAGAGAGAGAGTACTTTTGGGTTGATGCATATGGATTTTCCCATATGTTTCCATCAATGCCAAAGGGGGAGATTTCTGGATGATATCATTTTTTGGTACTAATCATGTTGTTGATACTCATGTTTTGTCACTGATGTCAACATATATTTCTGTGAAAGAAGACATACTATTTACTTGACTGGAAGGCGTGTACATACACTGTACAGATGAACCAGAATGAGCGAAGTTGGATTTAAGAAGAAGACTAAGTTTTGACCTTACATCTAAGGCTGCTTGACTTTATGTTTCATATCATGGATGTTACAGTTGTTTTAGTAAAGACTATTTTTCTGGACTGTGACTGTAATTCTGAATAGAGAAGGTCTCTGTGTTTCGGGCATATCTTGCTGAGGAAGATGTTTTAGAACTTGCAAGCTTATTGATGGAGAGCCAACATATGATTGTGAAATGGGTTGATTTCAATTTTTGTTTGGGTAGTGATGACGTCATCTGTGGTGTGTGTTCTGGAGAAGACTTATTTCTTGGCCGACTTCAGACTTGTAATGTGTGGAAATTAATTCTGAGCATGGATTGCGGATCCCGAAGTATTTGTAATGAATTGTAAACATTGTGTACTTGTTATAGGTACTGTGTGTATCTTAGCAAGGGATTATGTAATTATTTGTATGATGGGAAGCCTTAATTGGCTGACCTAGTTAATTGTGTATTAGGAAAGCTTAACTGGCCGACCTAATGGGTTATTGTAAGAGGGTATATATGAGTGATCTTTTCATTTGTGAAAAGTGTGTTAGAGAAAGAAAAGAGCAGAGATTTGTGAACCTGCGAATCTTGACTGCTGGGTAGAGAGCAGAGTTGGTACTTCATTGGAACTGACCAAGCAAAGATAGTTTCTATCAGACAATTCACTAGACTATGTATTTGCTGTATACACTTGATGCAGATTGTGAATCCTTGAGGGTGTCTTTAACCTTCTTTGGGCAGTGAGCCTACTACTTTCATTGACTCCTAATAGGGACTGTGTACTTTAATGTAATACAAAGCTCCTAATAGGGCTAATATCTTTTAACATGGATACTATACTCTGAGTACATTATTTTGTGGGTGTTAATTCCCACCGGGGTTTTACCTTTAACAGGGTTTCCTCGACAACAAACATTGTGTTATGGTGTTGGCAGTTACTGTGTTATTTATTTTTATGGTTCATAAAGTTTAACGTTTAATAATCTATTGCACAAATGATTCACCCCCCCTCTCATTTATCTTGTGGACTGTTATTCCTAACACTTGGTACTATCTCCATAACAACAACAACAATTGAGGATTTTGAGGCACGCTCAGACCTATGAAGCCAGGTGATGTTGATGCCTAGTACTTGCAAGCCTACATCATAAAATAGAAATACATGTGCATAGATATACATATAAAATAAAGCATTGTAGATAGATGATTGGGATCAATACATTGTGTGGACCTCATCTATGTGAGTAACTATGACTTTGTCCAAAATCATGAAAATACATGAGATATATACACATGAAGCATGTAGAATCATCATATATAGGGTTATAATCTTGAGCATTGGGTTAGTCTTCATAATCAAATCATATAACCAAAATATATTTGTTTCCTAAATCTACATGCATTGATAATAATAACCATAAATTACATCAAAGCATTTGAGAAGTATCTCATCATCTAGGTCTATCCACCATACTTATCAATGATTGGGGTTAGGTTGATTATTTCAAAGTATACAATATAAAGAGATTATCACATAAAGAGAGCATAAATAGGGACAATTAACTTATCCTAGTCATCAACATCATGATAAACATCTAGGTGCACTATGTAAAATACATGATTCATCTAGAGTAACCTTAACATAAGAAGGTATAGAAATTACTTATATATACATCGAGCACACATCACATATCACCCTAAACTTTGACAGGTCTAGAAAAAACTTCAACACCTAACTGGAGATGGACACACACCAAAGGATCCCTTAAGATAGTATTTCTATCATTAGGGTCAATCAGTACCAGGATTATGAAACCATTAGAATGAACTGTTGGAGTAGATTAGACAAGTATCACAAATATCTACGCATTAAGAGAAGCATCACAAGATATTACCATACTCAAGAGAATTTAACAAAAGTAGGAAACTTATTTTAAGGTTAGAGGGGTATTATATCCCCCCCTAAGATTTGACTTACTTCTGGAAGTTGGAAGATATAAAATGAACTATACATCACAAATAAGTCATAAATTTGTATCCAACAAAGTAGCAATATTCCTACTCTAAAACCTTAATTTAATGATTGCACATATAATTCTCTTATCAAGAATTTTTGTAAATCCTATCTAAATACAGTTTAGTGTAAATTATTTAAGTTTAAATAGTAGAAGGGCTTTCAAAACAATTTCCTATTTAATTCTTGTACTTATGCAATAAGTTTGTCAACAAGATACTTAAAATTAAAGTATTACTTCAAAATTACTTTTATCAACTTGAAAATCCAAAATATTTATGTTTACTTACTAACATTAATGTAGTAGGAAAATGTGTGTGGATACTAATTGAAATTATCACTTCCTTTCACAATATAAAAGTTCCTATCTATGGTAACTAGTATAAAAGAAGGAATTTATGATAAATTTTCTATTTTTGAACACAACCTAATCCTACACAATACAACATGTGAGACTTTATTACAAATAGGGTTCTAAAATTTGCGTTCCTTACCAACTATGCATGTAAAACACAAAGGGGTATATAACATTTATACTTATTATGTTCATGAAGGGAATACAACAAACAATTGTTATTTACTTTGCAATCATGAAACTAAAACAATCCAGATAAAAGGAAGTCCACAAGGTTTTTTTGATTCAAATCAAGGTATTAGACAAGGGGACCCTTTATCTCCTTTTCTCTTCATTATAATGGTAGAGGCTCTAGGTCACCTAATCAACAGAAAAAGACAAAGGGACAATGATGCAGATGGGTTAGATCTGATCACACATCCCCAATTTTTTGATGACATAAACCTAAAGGGAGTGGCTTCTCCATAGGAGGCTAGAGTCATTAAAACAACTAGTGACACTTACAACAGAGCTTCAAGACAATGTATTAAGTGGAAGAAATCAGAAGTATATTTTTTAACACAAATCTCCAGAAATAGAGGGAACTCTGAAATATCCTAGACATCAGAGAAGGTAAGTTACTAAGAAAATATCTAGGCATTCCACTATTTGAAAAGGCTTCTAGGGCTAACCTTTGGAAGGGCCTAGTTGACAAATTTATTAAGACAATGGAAGGATGGAAAAGTAGATGAACCACATCTGCTGGAAGGATTCTATTACTGAAATCTATTATCTCTGCAATACCATTTTTCTTAACGATGTACTTGAAGATTCCAAGAAAATTTATATACACAGTGGAGCAAAGGATGAGGAAGTTCCTATGGAATAGGACTGGTGAAGAGGATAAGCACCCACTAGTAGCTTGGAATAAGATTTGTAAATATAAAGATCATGGTGGCGTGGGTTTAAGGGATTGGAATTTAATGAATGAGGATTTTGGAGCTAAATTGGTTTGGAGCATCTACTAGGACCATGAATTTCTATGGTTAAAAATTATGAAGGAAAAATATCTAGATTCTATGGATAATAATAGGATTTTAACAGCTCAAAATCCTCCTAAAGGATCTAATATTTTTAATTTTATTATAAAGTGTCGATGAGTCATTACTCAACACATTTGTTGGAAAATTGGAAATGGGAAAAAAACAAAATTTTGGGATGATCCTGGAATGGTAATTTGATGATATCTTCTATGATAGAATATCATGATCTAAGGAATTTATTTATCCATAATTCGGGTGAACATTTATGTAACTATGTGGAGCTAAAGTAGGGTCAGCTTGGTCAGGAATGGGTGTGGCGGAGCCTGGAAAACCTACCTTTGAGTGATCAACATAAACTAACCATGCAGGGTATTTTTGATAATTAGAGCATTCTAAATCACACAAAGAGAGGATAAGGTAATATGGTGTGTAGAAAAAGGTAGTAAGTATTCAGTCAAAGTGGGGTATCAAATTCTAGAAAGTCCTAGAGGGGAAGGGAAATGGAGAGTTAAGCTTTGCTAGGGAAAGAATTGCCTTCCAAAAGTGGGGGATTTTCCCTGGTTAGTAGTAAAGGGTAGGATTTCAACGGGAGATAAGAGGAAACAATTTGGAGTTTATGGCCCTAATAGATATTTTTTATGTGAGGAGGATGAAGAGGATTCTGATCACTTATTTTTGAATTTTTGAATTGTAGTTCGATTTTGGGAAATGCTTAAATCACATCTAGGCTGGCATGGTCCTTTACCTAATAATTTGAGATAAGTTTTTGATTGCTGGCTGAAGCCTCCTAAGAAATCTCTATTTTCTTTGGTGTGGGAAGTTAGCCCTTTAATACTTATTTGGGAGCTTTGAAAGTAAAGGAATATGATAATTTTTCAAGACAAGTATGAAGATATTGAGAGACTATTTCACAAAATTAGTCTTTATAGAGGAAGTCTCAAGAGCAAAAACTGGCAAATTGCACACTTGGATCCCATTCAATTACTGATCAAAAAATAAAAAATGGTTGTCCTAGTTTGAAAAGTATATGCAGGTTAGTATGCATCAACAAGAAAAACAAGGTGGATAGAAATTTGGTGAAATGTAAGTGTCCTAAAGATAGATGGGTTAAAATAAATTTTGATGGGGCCTCTAAAGGCAACCTAGGACCATCCAGAGCTGGTTTTATCCTCAGAGACCATTTAGGTAACACCTTAGCTTATGGAGCTCAAACATTATTCTTTGGAAAAAATAACGTGGTTGAGGGAAAAGCTATGTTATTAGTAATTAGGTAGGGTGTATCAATGAGATATAGTAAAATCCACCTTGAAGGCGACTCCTTCAATCTAGTTAATGCTATAAAAAATTGGGGCACAAAGGCATGACATATCCAACCCATAATTGAGGCAATAAAGGAATATCTTAGAAATTTGGAGAATTTTAAAATTAGTCACATTTGTATGGAATGTAACTCCGATGCATATACTTTATCTAAATGGGCAATGTCTTTTGACATGGTTGGGGACTTAAGATTTGAAAAACTTTAACTTAACGACTAAATTTTTGTTTCTTTATATAGGCTGATAAATTATGGTGGAAGAATAAACATTTCTAATTTGATATGGCACTCTAAATGGCTGAGGTGGCTAGAATGATGAAAACTCATGTTTTAGACTCTGTAATATGCAGAGTGGTCCTTTTGGTAAAATTGTGATCCAAGCAAGGAATTTTGTCAGAATGTCACATGAGCGGGAGTGTGGGAGAGTGTTTTGAAAATACCGGTCCGCTCTGCATCATGATGGAGTTCTAATAGAGAAATAAATGTTGAAAGAATGTTTTTAAGTTGGCACGATTCCAAACCTACCACTAATGTATCCTTTTAATTTCTAAATTTGGTGGATTTGTGCCACACCTTATTTTGTTTTTGTGCAGGTTGCTGTAAGTGCGGGTGAAAAATAGATGCAAATTTCATAGTTGATTCAAAAAGGAAAATGAAATCCTTCCTAGGGCCGGTGAGGAAGGAGAGAATAACAGGACTACTAAAAATAAAAAAGTGGAGAAAATGATCAATGTTGTGCTAGGAGTTCTTGGGCCAAAATTCTAGGGATACAAACTGAGAAGGAGGAATAATCTAGATATTATCTTCATGATAATAACATGAAGACTAGATCTGGGTGAGAGCAATGATATAGTTCAATGGGTGCACTCACTATTTGCAGAGGATTTATTGTTGGGTCTAGAATCAACCTTGAAATGGGTAGTGCCTAGAGTAAGCACATACATATCAGAGTGCATCACAGATGAGGAGGAGGCCAAAGAATATGGTATTATTCCTTTTATGCGATGGGTCGGTAAGGTTGACAAAGATGAATACAAATTGTAGATATTATATGAATGGGAGGCTGTGAAATTCAAGATCCGAAGGCATGAGTTCAAAGAGAAGGAAGCTAGGGTCTTCTTTTTAAAAGGTGTGCCATGCAAACCCAGAACTAGTACTACCATAACTGCTTGCAAGGAAGATAAAAAGCATATGTAACTGTAAGAACTATGAATCATGCCCAGGTTTTTTTGTATTCCCCATAACTCTTTTAATTTTGATAGTAAAAGTTATAGTTTGGGTTTTAAATGCTTCCTATACTGTATACACTAGGCTTTAAAAAGTTGGTTAGTAAGGTGTAGGCTATAGTGGGATTCCCACATTTTTGGAAGGGAGTTGTCTATGGGGTTGGTATTTTTGGTTAGACTTAGATGCAAACTATTTTTATTTTCCGCTACAAAATGGTAGCTTGTTGAACTACTTGTATTTTTGAATTCTCATAAATATAAATCTATTATTACCGAGCAAAAAAAGTAATATTTATGCTAAATTATTGACTAAATTTTGCAAATTATTATTTAAATAAAATAAAATGAGTGAATGATATAAATAAAATATAATAATTGCTCAATAATTAATAAATAAAATAGAATGGTCTTTGAATAAATTTAAAAAAACCTAAGACTGGTTTAGACTTCTTTAGGATATCTATAATAATAATGTAATTATTAGATTAAAAAAATTATTCATAATTTGATATAAATGAGTAGCTTGCCAATGATATTTACAACCCGACTCCATTTGTTCACAAGATTCATTTACCATTGTATCTATCCAACTAGCTAATGTACAAGTTATTAACTTCAATCTTGGATGTCAAAATTAGGATATTTGTACAATTTGTAGGTGTAAATGATATTGAAGCTATTAATCTTTTACAAAAAAATTCCATTTTTTTAGTTTGTTCTTTGAGTTATTTTTTGGATTGTTCATCTTTAGAAAGTATCAACTTTAAATTTTCATTAGTAGAGTCTAGAAAGACCACCTCTTCTTCCTTTTTTTGTTTACCCAAATTGAGTTAGGTCATTTTGTAATCTTGAGGGATCAATTCTTTGACATCTTTATGTAAAAAGGAGGTTGTTATTTCAATAATGATTTCCCTATTTTTCTTTTCCCTCATCGCTAAAAGTAATCTAGTCTTCTTGTAAGTTTTTCATTAATTTATCAATGCATGAATTGCTACTAAATCTAATGGTTACACATGTGTAATCCTTCTTATGGAAAAAAAAGCCAACTTAAAAAATATTGGGCCCATGGATCAATGGTTAGCATATAAGAGAAATTTGAGATACCTATCAGTGAGGGCTAGGAGGAGAATACTATATATGCAATATATCATCTCGTCTCTTAAGCTATTATTCTACCTATTCACCCACTTTATTTAAAGAACCCTTAGTCTATTCATCATTTTGAGCATCATAGATTATAGGAGTTATAGAATTAGCTATCTTTGGTAGTCACCTACTTGAAGGATGGGAAGGAGTTATTTCAAAAGAAGGGGATGATGAAATTTTTTCCACCGTAGTTGATTTATATACAATGATATAGAATAAATGATAAATTTAAGAAGACTAAGGTGGATCTATTTTATAGATAGTGTTCCAAATAATCCCCTTACCTCATCTGTAATAGCCACTTTTATCATATGAGAGTACTTAAGGGATTCATATATATTATCTATGATAGGAATAGTCTTCTTCATTTAGACCTCTTATATGTTGTAGGAGGATAAATCTTATGCATTCTCTTCCTACAATATAGTGTTTATTCAAACTCAACCTAAAATAAATATTTGTAGGTAAATATAACCCAAGTTTCAACATGATCTCCATATAATGGAGATGAATGGTACAATTGTTTTTGTATTGAAATTCTCATCGAAGAATATGAATATGAATTTATGAAAGCAACTGTGAAATATGGTATTTATGAGGTTTAAAAAGTAGGATGTTGGTTAAGCTAAAGGACATTACCAAAAATTTATAATATTCATTATGAGAAATCAACCTATAGTTCTTTGACCAACTCTTGTCTCTAGAATCTCAATAGTTATTTTTCTCATGACTTTTTCCTTTCCCTCCTAGAAGAGAAAGATAATGTTATTCACATCTTTCAACACTGTAATATTGTTTTTGTCTTCCTTCCATCTCTAATATGTAGTTATAAAATACTGTATTCTTTCATCACCAATCATTAATTCTCAAAGCATTTTTATCTAGATTTTTTTTTCTGTTGGAAATGGATTGACCATGGGTAAATATTTATGTTTTTTGGCATACCCTTTACTTTTTAACTTCTTCACGTCATATTTAGTACTATAGGGTTTTGATAAGGGTTAGGAATTGGGGTTATGGTTAGGATTATGGTTAGGGTAAGTATTTACATAATGGTTAGTATTATGGTAATTAGGGTTAGGATTATGATTATAATTTAGATTAGGGTTAGGGTTTAGGAAGGGATTAGTGTTAGGGTTTAGGAAGGGATTAGTGTTAGGGTTAGGATTTACATAAAGGTTAGTATTATATTAAGAGTTATGGTTTAGGGTTAGAGTTGGGGTTTAGGGTTAGGCTTGGATTATAGTTAGGATTATGGTTTAGGGTTAGGATCAACTTTTAGGAAACAATATATTGAAAAATAAGATGTAATTGGATATCATCAAAATTATAAATGGAAAAAAGAGAAATCCTAATTATAACACTATGTATAATCCTAACTTACAATTATCTAAAATTAAGGTTGAAATTATGATGATAATTTTTTTTAGAGTAATAATTAGAGTTAGGGTTAGAATTCAGATTAGGGGTAGGATTAGAATTAGCTTAGAATTAGAATTATCTTATCATTAATATTATCTTAGGGATAGGTTTTTAAGATAATTCTTAAGGTTAGAAGTTGTTATGCCCTGCATCCCCGTCCCTACATTTTGTGTGCAAAATGTTGGGTCCCCCTTTTTTGCTTTCTGCTTTTGGCTCTTGCCTTGTCTTTTCTTTGTTTTTCTTTGTTTTCTTTCTTCGAAGTTTTCTTCCCCACGGTGTTGTTTCATTTTGTGTTTCTCTTGTGTCTCCAGGACCCAGTCCCGGAGTTGGTTGTTCTTTGTCGGGAGCCAGATTCCGGACTCCGAGATTCTTCGCCGCGATGTCTTCTTTCCTTAAGGAGGTATCGTCGCATGGAATCCCCGGGCCCGGAGTCCAGAGGTCTGTGTGTCTGGAGTTTGTGGAAGGAAAGGTAGATTTCTTTTACCACGGGTATAAATAAGAGTTACCTACCATTTTCACATTTATCGTGATTAAACACTTGTTCAATCTTAGCGATTTAAGAGCGATTTACAGTGATTTAGCGACAATCTAGTGCTAACCATTCCAAGCTGGTCCGAGCAATTGTGAGTGGTCTATGTTGGTAAGTGGTGATTGAATGACGATTGAAGCTTTGGCAGAGCATTCGTGATGGTTTCCTTTCCCTGCCTTTCTTCGTTCAGGTTGGTGCCTTCCTTCCTTTCTATTTTCTTTCCCGCTTTCTGGTTTTTGTTTAGTTTTGCGTTGTTTCATTTTGTGGTTTTGTCTTATGCTTCTTTCTGGTTTGCCACCCGTTGGTGGGTCAGATTTTCCAGAGGGTTGTCCACCCTCTGTGTAGATGTAGCATAGTCTATAGACGGTGTAGAAATTTGTAAATATTCTGTGCATTGTCTGGTTTTTTGTGAATAATCGCTCTGTGTGTCGTGTGTATATATGTAAATTTGATGTATATTGTTGTATATCCATCTAGTTTGCATGTATATACCCTTCGGCTATGTTGTATATTGGTGTATATTCTATGTATATCTACTTAGTGGTCTTTCAAGCTCGCTGTGCTGCATCTATTTCTAGTTTCTAATTCGCGAGCTTGCTCTGTGCGGAATACCACCTGGTTGAAACTCGGCTCTCGGCTGGTTTCAACAAGGTGGTTTTCTCTCTCCTCCATAAAATAGCCTATCTTTCATTTATGTCCCATGTGCACATTTAAATTTTTCTAAGTGGCCTTTGCTTCTCATGCATTCAGACAGTTGGCTCCGCCGCCGTTACCATAACTCCCATTTATTGCCACCTACATGGCACCCACATGGATCTGACAGCTCACTTTTTGTGCACACCTTCCAACGGTTACTTCCCCAGGCTCCAGATCTCTTTCCATCACCCATCCCGTGTCCTTCTTTTGTTGAGTATGATAAACCCCCGGACCCGGATGGTTAGTTAAATTTCTAAGTTCGCTATTATATATATGCTTTCCAGAGTTTTTGAACTAAGATAACTTTTCAAGGGAAGCAAGCGCCACAATGGTAAGATCTCTGGACCCCAGAGTTTTGTTTATCTATGTGTTCTAACAGTCACCTTGCCTTGCAGGTTTTCAGAACAAGAAACTTTCAAATATGTCTGAAGCTTCTGCATCCTCACCACCCGAAAGTCCAGAACTACCTTCTACAGTGGTTACCCAGGCGACAGTTAGATCCAAAATAGAGATGGCTCTGGAGAAGTTACCCCTGAGCCTAAAATATGTAAAAGATGGAGTAATCACGGGCTCAAAGATTGAGTCCAAGGTCCAGTTCATCACCAACACCAACGTCAGGATGTGGCCCGAAATGCAGGCCTTGGTAAAGATCATGTACATTCAACGACAGGTCGAAGATCCATTGGCCATTCAAATCAGGAACTCTGGGATTCTCAAGGCAGCTTGTTTCCCATGCTTTGTGTAGTCACCATAGCTTATTATCACACTTATAGCGAACTACAACACATCTATCTGGGCTGTTATGCTCACAACCCTAGAGCAAACAGTTTGATCCGCATGGCAAGATTGCAACGGCACTTCCCTGGGCATCAGAGCCCCATCAGTATCATATAGAGGACTTCTGGGAAGATTGTCAAGATGATGTGGAAGTCTAGGGGCAACATTATGTCAGAATGACCGCATGAATGATAGAGAGATTGAAGCTCTGGAGATTCCTGGAAGACTTCTCAAACACTGGCTCCACGGAAGATCCGCAGTACAAGGCAAAGGGGATCAAAAAATTGGCCCTTCCACCAGTGAATTGGGATGCCCAAGAAGGGCCCATAATTGAAGAGTTCACTCCCAATATAGTGGAATGTCACCACCTCTATTTTAAGAAGGTGTGCCCTGGGAGTGTCCGCCGGGCGGCCCAGCCGATACCAAAGTTAACCCTAGGGGCTGGAACTTCTTCGCAAGGAGTAGATAAAGGAAAAGGGATAGAAAAAACTCCAACCTTGCAAGAAGTCCCCATTAAAGAAAAAATAAAATAATCAGTAGAAACCTCCCAGCAAATGAGGGAGAATATTCTCACACGGCTGGCTACTCCGGTACTCATGGCCGGACCAATTCATCCTCCCTCCTCCCCTTCACTAGCAGCCTTGATGGTTAGGGCAACAGGGGTAGATCTATGTTGGTAAATAGATTTGTCTTCTCAAAACACCTGCACAAAATGACTCCTAAACACCCAAGGCTGAAAGACAAATTGTAACACAATAGTTGGGTCACTTCGCTATTGAAAAGCGTAAGCATCCTCTAAATTATCCTGGTATAGCTCCCCATATAAGATTTATAATGAATAAACTAAACTCTAACCAGTAATGCTTTTAACCTGAAAGCAATAAAGGTTTACAAACATCTATCCCTAAACACGAGATAGATGCGAAGAGACTAAATAACTAAAAAGAAATGAACAGTAAATGCTACAAATTTCATTTGCCTAAACAATGCATTACAGAAAGAAACTAAGAGAGAAAGACAAATGATTCTTTCCAAATACATGAAAAACTATAGCACAAAGTCCACAGATGATCGTGCTGATGATCAAACATAATAGATACGCATTCAAAGGAAATCAATATCATTCAAAGATGAATATTAATTAGGAAATGAGCATCTAAACTCAAAGTTTTAATATGCTGGTATTTCCTTTCTTTGAACACAACAAAATAACAAAGATTATGTTGTTCCCGTACACTAATCATTATCTAAAAATAAAATCTCTCTTTCCCTGCATTACAAAAAGAATAAAATTCTATTCACCCCCCCTTAGCACAAAGTCTACAGTGAGGAAGAACTTTCCCTCCTACATTCACAGCTCTTATTTTGCTGTAGCTCAAAGTCTTCCCAGCAAAATCTGAAAATCGGAACCCCCAAATCTCTTCTATGAGCCTTACTTATTTTCTGCCTTTCGGTCAGTTTCTTTCCTGTTATAATAACTAATTCTTGAGGACATGTCTATCCACATCTTCTTTCTCGAATAGATTAAAGTCTCCCTTTGTGAGTGCCTTAGTAATACTTTGTTATGAGAGTCCATGTTACTTGGCGCTCTACATCTTTCAAAATGGATCTATTCCTATAGAATAGTGCCATCTGGATCTCATTGCAACACATGTGTTAATGCCTCTGTGTTTTGATTGGACGCATTGGTGCTATAACTAGAGCATGTCATTTCTAGCTCTCTACACATACCACTTCATGCAAGTGACATTTTTGAACACCAAGAAACATTTTGTCAAAGCCATCGCACATATGTATTTTGGGATTCAATTGCGAGCATGTCCTCCTCAATTTTCCCACCCTGTGAACCTAAAACCAACATCTCTGAATCATGACTGATGTCAACACAAAGAACTGCATTATCATGCATCAAGAAGGCATTATCAGCCTGATATTGAAAATTTCTCTTAAGTTTCCCACTGATATAGTCCCAGACCTCTGTGAATCCAAAAATTGAGCATGAAACAAGGTTCTGTCCATCAGGGAAGATGTCGGGTCCTCCTTGACATTCGGTGTTGGGGCATTCTCAGGAAATGATAATGTCTTAATATTGAAATTGAGTTATAGATTATCACATTCTTGAATGCCAATACTGTCGATGTGCAAAACCAATTCTCATTGTCATCGACCAGTCTAACCTGACAAAGCTTTGGAAACTTCATTTTTGGATACCTTTTACTAGTTCTACTACTCCTATCTGTAATTCCATATGCCGTGCTCTGCTTGCGGGCATTTTGTCAAACAGTTTACATATACTGTCTATGCTTCCAAGTCACAGTTTTTATGGGACTTGATAGTTAAAATTATAACCGACCCCGAGGATGATGGCATGTCCTTGGATAGACAGTGGCATTGAGGAGAAAGAGGAGATCGAATGTTTTGAAAACTTCCTTTGCAGGCTTGGATAACAACAAGTATGTCAATGGTCCTACAATAATAGGCACAGTCTTGATACCAAACTGGATTGATGTATTGTAAAATATTTCACTTTCATTGTAACGGGGAAACAGGGTGTCATGACTTCCTTCGTACTCTGTTGGCTAATTTCATTTATTTCCTCCATCTCAAATGATTGCAGATGTTATGAAAAGAACAATAAGAACTATGGGTAGTCTCCATGTACTCAGGGCTTTTACTCAAACTAGCAGTTCACTAAAGTAGAGAACCACAGTTATAAGCATCTTATTTCATAGAGCTTTATAATTTTAATGATATAGCATCGATAATCTTCAAACTATATTTCTTCCTGACAGTGAGATTACAAATTTTAGTCTTTATTTCCAATCTTTGGCATGACCAATTTTACCATTGGTGGCGGCTCACAATATTCACCACACTTCCCAGTACATGTGCCCTATTCTGAACTTGAGTCCAGGCTTGTTTCATCCTTTTAAATCATCAAACTCTTGAATTTGCATTCATAGTCATGTCTTTGAATTGAACCTTAGATCTGAAGTGGAACTAGATGATTTTGCACTTCTGCACCTGTGCTCGGTCTATATCTAATTTTGAACTTTTTGCCTTCAAAATTAAAATGTCATCATCATATACCCGAGCTTCATCATAGGGAACTTCATTTCAATGATTGCGGTGTAAGAGGATTCAACAAATGTCATCTCTCTTGGCCTTCATTGTGGTACCCGCACTCATGCTTATTTGACCTTGGGCTTTTCATTCTTCCCATCATAGTTACTAATCCTATCCTTAGCCGCCTTTAGTAATGCAAACAACAATAAAGTATTGCTTGCTGAAGATGGATGATTGATTTCATCTGACAAAGGACTCCCAGGATGAACACTAGGAAGAGGTGCAACAGGCGTTCGTGTCCTCCTGCAGAAAATGCATCTTGAAGACTAACAATGCCAACTAAAATACCAACACCATTGTGTATATCACATGAGATATCCTATCTAACAAAGATTTAAAACAAAATCTTTGTCAACATAATGCGAGCCAATTAATTATGTCAATATAAGAACATATCATCAAAAATATGATGTTGAGCTTGAACTCTGAGCTGAACCCTTGATTCTGGATTGATCAATTATACCTCAAAATTGACATTTTAGACTATGGGTCTGAAACTAAATCTGCATCTTGAATTCACATTTCAAGTTTGACAATGGCACACATCTGCATTTGAAACTTGACCTGCAAACTCAAACTCTGAACTATGTGAACCTGTTTATGCAAACTGAACCACTTTGAATTGCTTTGAAATGGGTTCAAAGAGGTTCAAGAACCTATACCAAAAGTTCAAACATCAGGGTCTATATGGGTACCAACATGGGCTCTAACTGTGGGACTGTTTTTGGCACAAAAATAGAGAACTCCAGCAATCTTTGGGAAAAGAATAGTACCTAGCATCCATTGGGCAGAAGAGTCACCAAGGAAAGAAAAAATGGGAGTTTCTTACATAAGGGCGGAGGAGAGCAGGGCAAAGCCAACAAGCCTAAACCAAAACTACCAGCAAGCGCGAAGCTTGCACATTATTCCAACTAAGACTACACACACAAAAAGAATATTTACAAAATATACAAAGGTAGGAAGAAAGCCTACCATAGGAATCCAGAAGCAAGAAGAGGTCATGTGAATCCATTTACCAGCTGGGAGAAATAAGAGCCCTTCCAAAGTAGAAAATGATGCCTCAACCAAATACCTCGAAAGTAATACTCTCTAGTGGCTTCTTCAATCCTGAACCTTAAGTCAAAGGCATACATAAATATGCTGACCAAGAACTGCTTCCCAAACAACCATAACCCATCATAGCATTCTTTTTCCTCCAAGGATTGATCTTTAACATCCATCAGACCAAATTTCATTTCAAACTGAAAAAATGAAATGAAGAAACTTCTCCAAGAAAGGGTGCACAAAATCCAAAAATGCTGTCATCAAGACTCACCCTTTGCATAGGGCTTTTAGCATCATGTTCAATCTATATAAAGGGAGGATGCTTCATCCAACATAGGATCAATTCTTGAGTATGTATTCTCTTCATCTCTTTCAAAAATCAAACTGTGATCAAGCCTGCAATGCATTCTATCTGAGCCATTCTGAGAGGAGCCTTCTAGTTGAAGAGATGACAAGAAGCTGCCCACGATTTCTTCTTTTTCACCAAGAAGAACATTGTTCCACATTTCAATCAAGGTGTCTACAAACTGAAAGTTAACTTCAAAATTTCTTTCCTCTATAGGAGTTTCATCATGAGGAGATTTTCCAACATACAGCTTTACTTTATCATCACCACAAATTTTATCTTTAAATGGACAAGATGTTTCAACGGGCTGACCACCGATTTCACAATAGGACAAATTACTTTTAGCCTTCGCATTAAAAACAAAAAATTCAAACTCTGGTAACATGTCATTGTCAAATTTTTCACAAATAGGAACTTTCACAACAATATGACTATCATCACTTTCAAATCTAAAACTCTCTAAATCCGGAGAGAAAAAGAATTCAAATGCACCTTAATCACCTTTATCTGTGGGTTCTTGAGTGCCATCATGATCACCAAAGACTACATAATTGCGAGAGATGAAGTAAGATGATATTACTGGAGGCTCCCGATCATCAACTGTCAGCTCTTCTTTCAGGCTTGCCACCTTTCTTTCATACTCCTCTAGATCCTTGAGTTTGTGGAACCCTGCACAGAGACTTCTCCAATAAAGAGTGCTTACATCATCATCTTCCAGACTGATATTTTCTCTGACATCCCGAGAGATACTTTCTTTGAAACTGTGCAAGAAATCTCTCAACACTTTGTCATGCATTGGATAGATTTCCATAAGAGTAGGGTTAGGCCTTTTCTTGATCATGATTTTTAAAATCGCCATGGTCATCAATAGAGTCTCCAATCCTACAAATACCAAGATATTTTACAGAATAACTAAGGAAATCAATTTAGCACTGATTCTTTGATTCCATTCCCCAGTAGAGTTGCCAAGTAACATGGACTCTCATAACAAAGTATTACTAAGGCACTCACAAAGGGAAACTTTAATCTATTTGAGAAAGAATATGTGGATAGACACGTCCTCAAGAATTAGTTATTATAACAGGAAAGAAACTGACTGAAAGGGGGAAAATAAGTAAGGCTCGTAGAAGAGATTTGGGGGTTCCAATTTTCAGATTTTGCTGGGAAGACTTTGAGCTATAGAAAAATAAGAGCTGTGAATGTAGGAGGGAAAGTTCTTCCTCACTATAGACTTTGTGCTAAGGGGGGTTGAATAGAATTTTATTCTGTTTGTAATGCAGGGAAAGAGAGATTTTATTTTCAGATAATGATTAGTGTACAGGAACAACAAAATCTTTGTTATTTTGTTGTGTTCAAAGAAAGGAAATACCAGCATATTAAAACTTTGAGTTTAGATGCTCGTTTTTTGATTAATATTCATCTTTGAATGATATTTATTTCCTTTGAATGCGTATCTGTTATGTCTGATCATCAACATGATCATCTGTGGAATTTGTGCTATAGTTTTTCGTGTATTTGGAAAGAATCATTCGTCTTTCTCTCTTAGTTTCTTTCTGTAATGCATTGTTTAGGCAAATGAAATTTGTAGCATTTACTGTTCATTTCTTTTCAATTATTTAGTCTCTTCGCATCTATCTCATGTTTACAGATAGATGTTTGTAAACCTTTATTGTTTTCAGCTTAAAATCATTACCAGTTAGAGTTTAGTTAATTCATTGTAAATCTTATACAGAGAGTTGTACCCAGATAATTCAGAGGGTGCTTATGCTTTTCAATAGCGAAGTGACCCAACTTTTGTGTTAAAATTTGTCTTTCAACCTTGGGTGTTTAAGAGTCATTTTAAGTAGGTGTTTTGAGAAGACAAATCTATTTACCAACAATCTGGTAGAGCAAGCAACAATAAGGGATGTGGGGCCACCCTTAGTTACTAGGATAAAGAAGAGGCTTAACCAAAAGCCTAAGGTAGAGCTGGATCTGGGGATGCCCCTTATCCCACAAGTTGAGATCCTTTCTTTCATCTCCCAGGAACCAGAGAGGAAACCAGAGCCCGCCGATGTCCCCGCTAATCCTCCCCCACAGGATGAGTTCGATGATGTTTTTATGACTGACGAGTTCGGGAATCTACAGGGGGACATTGAGCAAACAGAAGCTGAATTCCCAACGCAAGAAGAGGCTCTAGAACAAGAACCTGTGCAGGAGCAGGAAGAGCAGATGGAAGAAGAGAAGGAAATAAAGTAGGAGATCGCCTCCGAGGTCCCGAAGATACAAAATACAGGAGTGGACCAATAAAAGCAGAGTGAACAAATGGCATACACTAAGGGAACCAGACTTATGGGAGCAACCGTAACCTCAGCTGCCGTGTTCCAAGTACCACTCCTAGGAGTGACCTTTGGGTAGGTAATAACTGTGGCTCAAATGTTAAATCTTGGCCTGATACCTCCCCCATTTCTAAAGGACATACCAATAGAAGAAGAAATCCCGACGATAGATGCTGAGGAACAAGAAGAGCGACATGAGGAAAAAACCCTCAGGATGGCCAATAAGGGTCTAGACAAAGCAAAACATATAGAGGACAAGGAAAAAGAAATAAACATTGCCAGGGAAAATATTGTCGACAAAGCCCAAGATGAAGAGATGGAGCCGGGCGAGACTCACACCACTGAGGAGCAGCAATAGCAAGATACCGGGGAAGAATCTAAAGAACAAACTTTGGAAAATAATCCACCCCTGCTGCCTCAGTGGTTGGTTGAAAGCTATAAAATAAAGGCTCCATCCACCCCCATAGCTCATCTCTCCCTGGTCGAGATGATGGCTCAGGTCCAGAATCCACCGAAGGTAAAGAAAGCGCAGATGGTTCATACTTTGTGAACTGGGCCGGGCAGAGAAACAGTTGCAGTTGTAGAAACACCTCCCGCAGATGTAGATGAAGCAACCACCAAAGTTGGAGATTATGATATCATGGAGATATCACTGGGAAAAAGAGGAAAACAGGGTGAAGTGAACCTATTGAAAGAGGCGACCAGAGCCATGGAGGCCTGATATGAAAAGGAGGCCCAAAGGCTCAAAGTGGAAAAAGAGAAGACAACAAACCTTATGGGATTGCTAACTGAGCTGGCCTGACCTATCAGTGCCATTCCTCTAGAGGCCTCCACATCTGATGTGCCATTATCATAGAGTGACATAGACTCCCTGCGAGCAATGAAGAAGAAGGCCCAAGCGGTCGATGAGTGGGTTGCTCTGCAGATAGGAAACACCTGACGCTTCTTGGTATCCACCCTCCCAGATTTGTATGCGGCTTGACATATTTTGCATCAGGCAGAAACTATTATCAACATATGGGAGGGTGATATAGAAAATTACGAAGCATAGAAAGTAGAACTTGAAGAACTCCTCGGTCTTGGGGAGGAAATGGTTTCTGAGTCTGGGATTCTGGGAGAAGAATCATTCAATTTTGTGAGGACCCAACACTCCAGACTTGACCTCACATTAGAGGTGCTCAAGCAAATGGTAGGGACTCTACATGATAAAATCAACACGGTCCAATATTCTTCAAATATGTATAAGGATTTTGTCACGAAGGTCTCCGAAGCTAACCCGTTCAACACTGACACATGCATGCCAGAGGAATACGTTTTGGGGAAGTTTGATGAATTAATGGAGTCAAGATATCAATCCCTGGAGGGAGTGGATGGAACTTAAATGGCGAGGCTGACTCGCATGATCCTTAGTGGTCATGATGCGGCAAAAATGGCCGATGAATTCAAGAAGAATGTTCCAGAGCTAGGGGAACAGATCGAGGTGGCTAAATACCGGTGGGCTGGCCTCAAAGAGATTGATGAGCCCGCCTCCTCCAGACCTTCAATGATAATAAAAAACAATAAAAGGTTCTCCGGGGGCTTAAGAAAACCCAAACATTTGGTATTATTTATTCTTTTAGAATGTAAGTTCCTGGATCCCAGAGTTTCGGATCCTACATTTTTGTATTCTTTCGGTGATCTATGTCCCGGTCCCCGAGGTTGACCGATCACTTTCAAGTAGTTAATTATAAAGGTTTTTGAAGGTTGTCAGAGGGAAGATAGCTACATCAGGGCACGTCGAGTCAATAGTTGGTTTTCTGACAGATGATCTTCTCGAGGCACCGCTTCAGATACACACCTGGCACATTGGAGACAGGACACCACATTTCCCATTTATGAGGCATGTAGCCTCGATCCCTGGGGGATTAGAATTCTTCCTTCTCTTTCTTGGCTCTCTTCTCAAGGCCAATTCTTCCACTCCACCTTCTTGTCTCATTCTTCTGACATGTCAGGCCTATTCTGTCTCTAGGTCTTTTGTAGGGTGGCGCAGGTAGTACCAGCCCTCGGATAATATATTCTATTATACAGTGTAATGTAAAATAGGTTTAGGGTTAGGGTTAGAAGAAAATGTGTATAAATAGTAAGTCTGGCCTTTTTTCAAGGGTCAGCAAAATTGATGATTTTGCAGTCCACAGTAATAGAGAAGCAATATTTTCATTTCAAGTTGCAGAGCTCAATGCTCCTTAGTCTTTAAGCGTTCAGTAGTTAGATGCTCCCTTGGAGCCACCATTGTATCACGCACCAGTGTTGGCTGGAAGAAATATTAATGAAGAAGGGAGAGTTGTTGCAATGATGTTGTTGGCATTCAATCTTCTGAGTTAATGTTATTTTATGTTTTATGTTCTTCATGTCTTATGCTCTGATACTTTAAGTAGATTAATGACCTCCTTTTCCTTGCTACTGATCGAATATGAACTGATGGTTGTGTATTTCTTTGGTATTTAGCATAGCATATCAGAGCATTATTGATGTATTGAATGTTTAAACATAACTATAGGTAGATGAAACATTTCTAACCCTACGGGATCTTTTTCAATTTATTTGCTAAGTGTAGAATGCTTGGAGAAACCCCACCTTCTTGAATCCCTGGAGAGAATGAGTTGAAGAAACTAGCTATCCCCCTCAAAAATAGTCACATCTTTCGACTGAGCCCCGCACCATCGAGACCTGACACTCAGGTGCTTGGAGGCTCGGGGAATCTTATTTCCCTGGATAACCTTTGTAGGCAAAGTTGGCCGGTACCCCTGTACCCAGTGACAACTTATGAATGTTGGCAGATCCGGTCACCAAAGTCCCATCAATAGAAACTGGCACTAGAAGGAGGGCATGAACTCATCCCCTTCTTGGGATTTTGATTTTACATCTTTCGAGGGTTCCCCAAGCCATAGTTTTAGGAGTCAAGCCTTTAGTGGGATTGGGTCCTTCTCCCCAGTGAAATTTTAAAGAATTCTTAGGTCAACCCAAACCCCAGAAGGTTTGTTGAACTCGAGCCCCCTGCTCGAAAGAAGCAGACCCCAAAAACCACACCAACCACTATTTCTGGGGATCTAGCACACCTTAGAATACCCAAACTTCTCAGATAATCCCGGGAACCAGCACTCAAATTACTCAAAATCTAGTTCCCCAGATGGCTGCATACTTCGGCAACACCGGGTCCCCTATGGGAAATTTTTAGGGTGCAATCAATGACTTACCCTCGCACCCGGAGAAGATTTTCCCATGATATGAGCACTTAGGCTCCTGAACTGCAAAAGAACACTTACAGACATACAAGGATGCCATGAACCGACATCGAATCCAACATGAAGATGTTGTGACCTGGATGTTTCCCCTATCCTTGGGGTAGGGTGAGCTGAACTGGTACCTAAACCTTCCTGCCAACTCCATCAATAGTTGGCAAGACATGGAGGATGCCTTCTTGGCTGCCTTTCGCGTACATGTGGACCTAGCTTGGTCCCACAACCAGTTCATCTCCATCAAAAAGAAACCTAATAAACCCCTCACAACATTCAATCATCAGTTCCAGCGTGCCCTGAAGCGGTGCACAGGTCCTTTCATTCCATCCCCAGAATTAACCATATAGACTTATCTTAATGTGATGGACCCCTTTGTTGCCACTCTCCTTCGGAGAACAACCACCGTGGGTGATCGGGATACTTTGGTGAAGGTTTACAACCTAGCCTTAAAATTATCCCATGGTCTCAACAAATCCCCAGGCGGGATTGGGTAGAGTGCGCCTTTCAACATGATCCCTGATGAAACTGTATACACCGAGGTTATAACCCCAATCTGGCAATAGGTGCCCCCGTGATGGCAATGAATCCTCCGCCACCGCCGATAGACCAGCAGGCCCGATATGTTTATCCATCATAGACTCAGGAAATACCAGGTTTGGAAGTCTTCCCTTGGAATCAACTATAGCAGGCACAACAACCTCAGACACAACCACCCAGAGTGCCCTTCTTTTAGTCGTCTACGGTAGGAGGATTGCCACCCTCAACTCTGGCAAATACTGCTTCCTTCACAGGAAACCAACAACAACTGTCACATTGTGACACAAACACTTAGTTGACCCTCGAGGTTGAATCCCTCTGGCGAATGTTGTCTACCCTAACTGTGGAGATGGGTCAGCTGAAGGCAGGGTTCTATGTACCCCAGAATTATAATTCCCAGAGAGTGAATATCTTCTCCGGCCAACGAAACAACAACGCTGGGGGAAGAAACTTCAACAATGGGCCTTGGCCCAATCAATAGCAATGGAACAATAACATGAACACCAGAGGCTTGCCTCTAAACCAAAATGCCAATCAGAATGGTGCTGGACCATCACATTTCACACTGGTTGCAGACTTCCAGCCCATGACCAATTGGTGTAGATTGCACGACACAGGGTCCCACAATGAGGTGAACTGTGCCACACTGGAAAAGGTCATCATGATCTCCCAGCTGGGAAAATAATAATTGCATGATGCTACTCCCCCGGAGCCTCCTATGCAAGAGTCAACCCACAGTGCATTCACCTATGAAACTATCTTCTTCGGGACTTCCGGAGAAGATGAAGAAGAATCTGAATTGCAGGGATTCTTTGATGAATCGATCCCACCCTTTGAGGCTAATGCCTTCACCAACCCACAGACTCCATACAATACCCAGAGTCAGGCTGGTAAAGGACAAACTTACACACCTACACCTCCCACCAGGGACACTCCTCCCCAGGATAATGCAACTGATCGGCCCTCCCCTCTAAAAGATTCTAGCTCTAACCAAGCGAAAGACCTGGCCGAGGGAAGTCACCAATTCCTGGGAGGAAGATTTGACATTACAAAGATGTTAGAGTAGATGACCACCTCCATGACCCTAATGGAGGTTTTGCTAAACTGTCCTGAGAAAAAGAAGTCTCTTCTGAAGCTCGTAGGAAACCCAAAAGTTGTTAGTCGTCTGCCCAAGACTCTCTCTTTTGAGGATGCCAACACGACTATCTTCTGGGGGAATAATGAAGATCCTCCCTTCCTACTAGGCCTAAATTTCCTAGGCAAGAACATACATAATGACCTAGTAGACTTTGGAGCTTCAGGCAACATCATGCCCCTTTTCATATGCCAGAAGCTTAGATTCCATCCCACCCCATCTAATGGCGCAGTGATTCAACTGGATAAAATTGCCATGAAAATGGTGGGAGAATTGAAGAACATCCGGATATAGCTTATCTAGGACCCCAGGATAGCCAGTATAATTGACGTCCAAGTGGTGGACATCCCAGAGACTTATGGGATGTTATTAAGTTGGAATTGGTCCAAGTCCTTGAACGGATACTTTTTGACCAACTTCTCCCACTTATGGCTCCCCTAGGAAGGAGAATAAAAAAAGATTCAGGTTGAGAGTGAGCCCTAGATGAAGCAGG
The DNA here is from genome assembly GCA_018584345.1 of Thuja plicata. Lineage (NCBI taxonomy): Eukaryota > Viridiplantae > Streptophyta > Pinopsida > Cupressales > Cupressaceae > Thuja > Thuja plicata. The sequence continues at coordinate 6,402,572 of MU223182.1, read as the reverse complement.
CACTTACCAAAGTTAGGAGGGTTAGTGAGGTCTTCTTCTCTGAGACTTCCCCTGGGGTGTACCGACCCTTTAAAATCCTAACATTCGATTTCACCCCCGGGGAGGATCCCATAGTTCTGCAGAGAACCCAGGACCTAGAAGAAAAGTTGAGGGTTGAGGTTGACTCTCAAGGTGCCATAGTGACCCCCGCTACACTCTTTTTTGGAACTTGGTGCCGAGTACACTATCAGAAACATTCAGAGCTAAAGTGTGAACTTTGCCTTTCCATCGCTACTCCACACATCGACGCCTTCTAGAGAAAAGCACATGCAGTTGATCCCCTGGAACCCAGTATTCCTACTGGAATCACCTCTTCAATGCCATTTCCCCAGGAACCTTAGATTCAAACCGCTACAGAGGTAAACCCCACCCATACGCCAACAGTGCAGGAGAAAGCTCCTCCCAAGTCTCCCAAAAGCAATCCAAAGGCCACTCCTGCTCCTGAGCTCCAGAACACAAGTAATGATTTGTGGACCCTCAAGTTCGATGGGTCCCAATCCAAACAAGGCTGCGGGGCTGGGGTAGAATTAATCAACTCACGAGGGAAATCCTTGCTTGCATCCTACAGACTGTAGTTCAACTGCACCAATAATGTTATGGAGTATGAGGCTTTGGTCCTTGGGCTCTTATTTGCATTAAGGAAAGGAGTCACCCACCTTCGGGCCCTGGGTGATTCAGAGTTGGTTGTCAAACAGGTCTGGAGTCAATATACATGTCATGACAAAAGGCTGGCCGCATATCACAATCGGGCATGGAGCCTTATTGAAGATTTCGATGCCTTTGGCATTGATCTTATTCTTTGGCGACAGAATTATGTCCCGGATGCCCTTGCTGTGTCTACCAGCACACTGGAGCCCATGGCCAGCTCGTGACTCCAGATATTTTCAGTTGAGATGATCCCCACCCTATCCATCCTAGATAATGTCACCCACTTTCAAGTTTTTGAGGATGATCAGCATATCCTAGCCTTCATGGCCAATCTTGGTGTCTTCGAGGACCAAATAGTGGAGGAACGAGACCATGATGATACTAGATAGGGTGACGAAGATGATGGGATCATAGACCTACCCACTAACACCATCCTGAAGGGAATGGTCATGCTTGAAAAAATCTTTGACTTGGACCCTCGGGGCTGGGAGAAGATGTCATCCTCCTCTGAGGGAGAAAAATTTGAAAAAGTAAACATCGGCTAGCCTGGTGAGGAAAAGATGATACACATTGGCACCTCCTGCTCCCCTAAGGAGAAGGAGAAGATTCTCGTAGTTCTCTGAGAATACATAGACGTGATTGCATGGGGATATGAGGATTTGAAAACATACGACACATCTATTATGACTCATACCATCCCCTTGAAACCTAATGCTAAGCCTTTTTGGCAAAAGTAATGACCGGTTAACCCACTGATCGAGCCTCTAATTCATCAAGAGGTGGAAAAACTGCTGTCAGCCCATATAATCTTTCTAATTTGGCACACTACTTGGGTTGCCAATTTGGTCCCTGTGAGAAAGAAGAGCGGTGAAATTTGCCTTTGTGTGGATTTTTAAAATTTGAATAGAGCCTCGAAGAAGGATAATCACCCTCTCCCCTCATTGGATGAGGTGTTGGAGATAGTGAATGGATCCCAAATGATGTCATTCTTGGATGGATACTTCAGGTATAACAAAGTCATGGTTAAGTATGAAGACAGAGAGAAAATGATGTTTACCACCAAGTGGGGAACGTTTGCATACAAGAGGATGCCCTTTGACTTAATTAATGCAAGGGTCACATTTTAAAAGGCTATGGACATCACGTTCGAGGGCCTTGTGAATCAGTGCATAATCATCTACATGGATGATTTGAACATCTTTTCCCAAGATAGGTGTGACCATTTCGCCCACCTCGCCCAGATCTGTGAGAGATGTCGCCGGTATGGAATATCCCTAAACCCCAAGAAGTGCATATTCAGGGTCACAAAAGTGAAGTTGCTCAGGCATATTGTCTCTGAGAAGGGCATATCCATTAATCCTGAGAGAGTTGAAGCGCTGCTAAACTTAAAAATGCCTGACAGCAAGAAGGAAATGTGGTCTTTCTTTGGAAAGATCAATTTTGTCCAGCGGTTCATCACCGGATTCGCCGAGATAGGAAAACCACTCAACGAAATGATGAAAAAGGATACCAAGATTGAGTGGAGTCCTGAAGCAAAGCGGGCATTTGCCAATATGAAACAAACGATAATGGAGGCACCTGTCTTGGCTAGTCTGGACTACTCCCTTCCATTTTACATTTACATCTTTGCTTCGCTGCATTCTGCCGCGGTAGTGTTGACCCAAAAGGTTGAAGGGGAAGAACGACCAATAGCTTTCATGAGCTCCCCCTTCAAGAATGCTAAAGTCTGGTATTCATTGCTAGAAAAGTAGGCCTTTGCTCTTGTGCATGCCATGAAGAAATTTTGGCATTACATTCTCTGGAGCAAGGTGCATGTTATCATCCCAGACCAAGCTGTGAAATCTCTACTGATGCAGAGTGAATTAGGTGAAAGACGGGGGAAATGGATTGCCATCCTCTAGGAATATGACTTAGAAATGTAGCCCATGAAGATAGTTTGAGGCCAGGGACTAAGTCAAGCAATGGCAGAGAAGACTCCCCACATAGAATGTCAGACTTATATGGTGGAGTCCATCACTCAAGACCCATGGTATACCGATCTAGTGTACCTACTACTAAACAACAAATGCCTAGACAAGTTACCTCCTAATTAATTCCACACTCTGCGGATGAAAAGCGCTCACTTCATGATCAAAAAATTTGTGCTTTACTACAGAAACTATGAGGGAGAGTACCTTCAGTGCATTGATAGGGACCAAGCTGCGAAGATGATCGATGAATTCCACAGGTAGTTTGGAACTGGGTATGGCTCAGGCGACACCATCGCCCATCAGATCCTCCAGGATGGATACTATTGGCCCTATATATTTAAAGATGTTTACACTCATGTTCAAAGATGCCACACTTGCAAAACCACGGTGCATCATGAGCGTAACCTGGTAATGCCTTTACAACAAGTCTTTGAGCTTAGGCCCTTCGCCCAATGGGAATTTTAATTCATCAGGGAAATCAACCCCAACTCGTCTGCCAACCACCGGTACATCCTGACTCCTACTAATTACTGCACCCGGTGGTCTGAAGCTATACCTTGCAAAAATAACACGACAGATGTAGTTATTAAATTCCTGGAAGAAAACATCGTCACAAGATTCGAGATGCCCTTTGCTTTGGTATGTGACAATGGTTCGGAATTTTCTTTGGCACAATTACTTGAGTGGACCTACAATCGAAAGATCACTCTAAAGTTTTCCAGCAACTATTACCCCTGGTGTTGCTAAATCTACGAATAAAAATCTACTTGAAGTGATCAAACACCTGCTAGAATAGAATCCCCGGGATTGACACCAAAAGTTAAAATTCACCCTCTGGGTGGATCGCATCTGATTAAGGCTGCCCTGGGAACATCCCCATTCCATCTAGTTTATGGCCAGAACCCAGTATTCCCAATCAACTTACAGATCCCATTTTTGTAGTTTATGCAGGAATTCAGCAACCGAGATAACATCGTGGAGGTTCGGCTCCTAAATTTGGTGTGGATGGAAGAACAACAAGATGTAACCCTTGAACATTTTGTGCGTCATCAAGCAGTGGTAAAATGATGGTTTGACCGCAGAGCCCAATACAAGGCTTTTTAGATTTCAGACTTGGTCCTGCTGTGGGACAAGGCCCGGGAAAAGAAAGGTAAGTACACTAAGTTCCAACGGCTCTGGCTCAGGCCATACTTAATCTCAAAGATCTGCGGGGCAAATACCTACCGCCTTAACACCATGACTGGAGAACTTGTCCCATTTCCCGTCAATGGACAGTTTCTCAAACATTATTTTGAATAAGGTGGGTTTGCCCAAAGTTGTATTTTATGTAAAGTTCCTGGCTTGTAAATATTTCTTTCTCGGTGCCTTGTTGGGAGGTACCTTTCCTTGTAAATAGTCTTGTTGGCTATCCTCCGGGACATTCCTTTTTCCTTGGTTGTTTTCGTTCTTGTTTCTTGTCTTCTTTTTGGGTTCCAGCATTTTGTTCTCCCTCTTGTAAGGATTGGAATGCTTCGCATAAACTCTGGTCTCTGGGATGATGTCTGTAGCATGGTGAACTTAAGAATCTATTGTTAGCATAATGGAAATGGTCCAGTCTCCAGAGTTATTTTACAAGTTTGATAGTACATTTTGAGCAATCTTCATCGAGTTTATTTCTGGAAATCTGGCAATTTGTAAAATAAAAATGAAGGATAAGTAATTGGACACATTGAGGGTAGATTAGTCGCACTAAGTTGTTTGACCCAAGTTTGAAATTTTAAAGGATTCTTTCCAGGTCTGGAGTTTTTATCCCCCATTCAATGTATAAAAATAGGTGGAAGGTTGAAAAAAGTACCGCCATTAAAATTAGGTAAGCTTAAGCTTGATGGTGAAAGAAATACCGCCCTCCCACCCAGAAACATATAAAATAACAAGAAGTGGGACAAAACTCTAACCTCGAAGAGAAATGAGCTAATCTGATGACTTTGGGGTCTGATATGCTTAGTGCCACTTCTCTACTCCTCCCAGAGGTCATCGGCTTGATTTCCTTTCAAAGCACACACTTCACCACTGATGAAAAGATCATGGGTTGAAACGCGTATGACTGGATTTTCTTAGACATGTTACTCTCTACGTGTAGGGTACTCTGAGTAACAATTTGTTGCAGTTTTGCTAACCAGAGATCCTGTAAGTTCTCAAATGTGCTAATGCATTTTTCCCAGATAGTCGCCATTTGTTATGCCCTGCATCCCCATCCCTACATTTTGTGTGCAAAATGTTGGGTCCCCCTTTTTTGCTTTCTGCTTTTGGCTCTTGCCTTGTCTTTTCTTTGTTTTCTTTCTCTGGGGTTTTCTTCCCTGTGGTGTTGTTTCATTTTGTGTTTCTCTTGTGTCTCCGGGACCCAGTCCTGGAGTTGGTCATTCTTTGTTGGGAGCGGAATTCTGGACTCTGGGATTCTTCGCCGCGATGTCTTCTTTCCTTAAGGAGGTATCGTCACATGGAATCCCTGGGCCCAGAGTCTGGAGGTCTGTCTGTCTGGAGTTTGTGGAAGGAAAGGTAACTTGCTTTTACCATGGGTATATATAGAAGTTACCTGCCATTTTCATATTTACCATGATTAAACACTTGTGCAATCTTAGCGATTTAAGAGCGATTTACAATGATTTAGCAATAATCTAGTGCTAACCATTCCAAGCTAGTCCAAGCAATTATGAGTGGTCTATGGTGGTAAGTGGTGATCGACTGATGGTTGAAGCTGTTGTAGAGCATTCACACCGGTTTCCTTTCCTTGCCTTTCTTTGTTCAGGTTGGTGCCTTCCTTCCTTTCTATTTTCTTTCCCACTTTTTGGTTTTTGTTTGGTTTTGTGTTGTTTCATTTTGTGGTTTTGTCTTGTGTTTCTTTTTGGTTTGCTGCCCGTTGGTGGGTCGGCTCTGCTAGAGGGTTGTCCACCCTCTGTGCAGATGTAGCATAGTCTGTAGATGGTGTAGAAAGTTGTAAATATTCTATGTATTGTCTAGTTTTTTATGAATAACTGCTCTACATGTCGTGTGTATATATGTAAATTTGATGTATATTGTTGTATATCTATTTGGTCTACATGTATATACCCTTTGGCTTTGTTGTATATTGGTGTATATTCTATGTATATCTATTTAGTGGTCTATCGAGCTCACTGTGCTACATCTATTTCTGGTTTCTAATTCACGAGCTCGCTCTGTGCGGAATACCGCCTGGTTGAAACTTGGCTCTCAGCCAGTTTCAACGAGGTGGTTTTCTCTCTCCTCCATAAACCAGCCTGTCTTTCATTTATGTCCCATGCGCACATTTAAATTTGTCTAAGTGGCCTTCACTTCTTGTGCATTCAGATAGTTGGCTCCACCGTCGTCACCATAACTCCCATTTATTGCCCACCTACATGGCGCCCACGTGGATCTTACGGCTCACTTTTTGTGCACACCTTCCAACAGTTACTTCCCCAGGCTCCAGATCTCTTGCCATCACCCATCCTGTATCCTTCTTTTACTGAGTATGATAAAACCCCTAGACCTGGATGGTTAGTTAAATTTCTAAGTTTGCTATTATATATATATGCTTTCCCAAGTTTTTGAACTAAGCTAACTTTTCAGGGGAAGCAAGCGCCACGATGGTAAGATCTCTAGACCCCAGAGTTTTGTTTATCTATGCATTCTGACAATCACCTTGCCTTGCAGGTTTCTAGAACAACAAACTTTCAAATATGTCTGAAGCTTCTGCATCCTCACCACCCGGAAGTCTGAAACTACCTTCTACGGTGGTTACCCAGGCGGTAGTTAGATCCAAAATAGAGAGGGCTCTAGAGAAACTACCCCTGAGCCTAAAATCTGTAAAAGATGGAGTCATCACGGGCTCAAAGATTGAGTCCAAGGTTCAGTTCATCACCGACACCAGCGTCGGGATGTGGCCCAAAATGCAGGCCTTGTTAAAGATCATGTACATATAGCGACAGACGAGAGATCCATTGGCCATTCAAATTGGGAACTCCAGGATTATTAAGGCATCTTGTTTCCCATGCTTTGTGCAGTCACCAGAGCTTATTATCACACTTGCAGCAAACTACAACACATCTATCCAGGCTGTTATGCTCGCAACCTCGGAGCCAACAGGGTATCCTACTCCCATGGTGTCCCTCGACCCTGATACCTTCTAGAGGGGCTTGGGGATCCCCCAATTTGACAAACTAGCTGTAGTCACCAGGTTAGATTCCTTGGCCCAATTCACTCAGTTGGAAGAGGAAACCCGTATATATATGAACAATCATTGGCTCAAGACCCCAAAGAGCGATCCCAAGAGGATGAAGCTGGAAATCCCCAGGGCTGAATTTGAGGAAAGCATCCAGATGGGGATGATAGCATTATGCCGGGTCTTCGGACAGCAGCATGCCCGGGAGATCTCTGGGTGGATGTATTACTTTTTGCTGGGTATCAGCACGGGCGAGGAATATTTTGACTGGGCTGCCATAATATCAAACCATGTGGATTCCCAGTTCCTTCAATTAGCCAAGAAGAAGAAGTTTTATATGACTTCTTATGTTCTCTGGGCCCTGGCACAACAACGACCCCACACCAATGGGTTACTCACAGAGGGCGTACTCAGGATCGGCCTAGGCTAGAAGGCCCCTTGGGACCATTTCCCATAGATTCAATGGGAGACTAGCTTCCCTAGTGATAAAATTTATTGCCTTTGTTTTGTATAATTTTAATACTCTGTTCTAGTTTTTGTCAAAACATTTGAGAGCCTAGCTAGTCAAAACTTGTGATAAAGTCCGGATAGAAATGATAAACCATGGGTAGATGTTTGTGACATATTTTTTCTAATATTATACATATAGTGTAGTATTTCATAAAACCATCAGAATCTATGTTCTAATATCTAGATATTTAATTTGATTAAGCTTGTTGCATGAATATTTCTGCATCATAACTAACTTGACAGGAGAGAAAGTAGCTGGAGAGTGGGCGATAACATTCAAGGAGGACTTTTGAGGACCAGCTACGGTGGAGTGATCATTACAGCACTAGGAACACAACTGCTACAATGGAGCCATTATTCCAAGATGTGGGGATGTAGTGTGCCTATATTCCCTCTGCACTTTACTATGTTTAACTGGTCGCCCGAGCTTTATTACCCACACCACGGGCTGTTGCATTTCCTTCTCCGGCATGTTTTCAGCAAGATAGTTTCTTTTCTATTTTTGTAATAAGTGTTTGATCCTCTCTATATATAGGGATTGAACTGATAGTTTAAGGTTAGCTAGAGAAAAATAGAGACAAAAGTTTTTGGAAGAAAATTGTTATACAACAATCTATTTCAAGTTCCATGTATTGTTTCTATGTAATGAGTTTTTGAAATGCAATGAAATAGTTCTTGGTTTACATTTTGTGTTAATATTTTAGCAGAAACTGACCAAGGGGGCCCACTTGGGAGGTGGAATAGGTTATAATAGAATAGATTTCATTTCCAACATTTCCAGCATTTCTAGTATTTCAGATAGAAGTTACAATTTCTTCCTGCAGCATCATAACTTGTGAGTGTTCTTGCAACATCTGCAAGAATAGTTATAATGGATGTTTTAGGTTGAAATCATAGGTTTGAGTAGAGTTGCAATTTATAGCATTCATTCTAGTAAGAAGATAAATGTATTATTTTCCTGTAGCACTAGTGTAGGTTTCTTTTATGCATTTTTACCTTCCTACAACACAAGCAGAATGACTCCTTAAGGAACCTAGTGCACATATCGTGCCGACCATTTCAAGTATACGTCCCTAGGTTGACAAGTTAAATGCACCTCATAATGAGAAAATTAGTCCTTAGATTGAATGAACCATTCCTAAGAAAGGCCTTGAGCATGATTATTACACACCTATTGTGAGGCGGTTCATTTTTGGCGCCGCTGCCGGGGATGGTGTCAAGCTAGGAACATTTTTGAGTCATTTTTCATTCCTAGATTAGTTTTTAGATTTGTATCTCTAAAAATTGCTTCACAAGCATGAAGAATTCAATTGCATGCATCGAAGAGAAAGGCGATGAGATGAATATGACAGATTTCTCCCAGCAGAGTCTGCTAATTTGAACGAGGAAGTTGAAGAAGTTGAGTTACCCTTTGAAGATGCAAGCCCTGACTTTCCTACAACATCTTCCTCCAGAGAAGAAAAATTTGATGTAAGCGGCTTCTGACTTTTTGTAGAAATCTTGGCCAGCTTTCTAGATAATTCCAGCCCAAATCCACCTAACGTTAACAATCCAGTAGCTAATGCTCCTTTCCAAAAGCAACCACATAATAAAATACCTCCAGTAATGGCACATCCTACTTTCCCATTTCCTCTCCCAAGCCTTATAAACAATGCTAATCTCAAGAATATACCCACAACTGCTCATTCAAAGTTTTATGGTCTTATAACTAAGGATCCTGACACTTTTTTATTTGAGTTTGACATACTCTGTCGAAGCTTTGACTATAATACCGATGCCCATAAGCTCAAGTTGTTTCCAGCAACACTAAAAGAGTCAGGCTTACAATGGTTCATGGGCTTAGGAGCCAATGCAACAGGTACTTGGGATGAGATGCAGATGTTGTTTCTACAGAAATATAAAGATTATTGCAAAGGCAGTGACCCAAAAGGAGATGATATCTTTAGGATGTCTCAAAAGGAAGACGAAACATTGGGAGACTATGTTTCACATTTTTTGTACACAATGCAGAAGAATCCCCAGCATGTACTGGCAGAGGATTCACAAAAATTAGTCTTCTTGAGAGGGGTAAATGACATCTATCTAGAGGCATTAGACTTGATGGCTGGTGGAGACATATCCCAATTCTCTTGGGATGACCTCAAGAAAATCTGTCAAAACTACTCAAGGTCAACTATGAAGAAAGGCAGAGGTTACCGGTCCACAGTCACAAAAGGGATTGGTTCAGGCATTTCAAAGCTGTCCAGATATCTAATTTGCTCATGGATTTCAAGCATGATATTATAAATGATGTAGCTACACATCTTGACACAATGACTGCCAAGTAGAACCATGCAGAAGCTGAATCACAATTGGCTGAGTACTGTCCACACTGCCGCAAATAGAAGCAAGACTGCAGATGTAAGCTGGTAGCCAACCTGGAAAACCAACATTTTCCAATTGACTACATGAAGATAGAAGGAGACAATGATCAAGTATTCTTCATTGCTCAACATCGACCATGGGCTTCACGACAAGGTATGCCACAAGATCCTCTATATTTTTCAAATTTTAACAATAATCAGTAGCAAAACCAAAATTATCAGAACACTTCTCAGTACTCTCAACCCCAATGGCCTAACCAGCAAAATAACCAATGGAAAAATCCACAAAATAACCAATGGAAAAACCCGCAGAGTAACCAATGGCCTAACTAGCAAAATAACCAATGGCAAAACCAATAAAGTAACCAATGGCCTAATCAACAAAATAATCAATGGCCTAATCAACAGAATCAATGGCAACCACCTCAAGGAAATTGGCAGCAAACTAATTAATGGAGGGGGCCTCCACAGTGGCCTAACCAAAATTCTGGCTTTCCAAAATTACCACCTCCAGTGCAACCACCTACAATAATGCCACCTCATGTAGCAACTAATGCTAATCCAAAGCCAACTCAATTGCGTGCTCAACCACAACCAAATCCAAACAACAAACAACAGCAGCAGCAAACATACACTACTGACACTCAGTAGTGCCCTACTTACTCTTTATAGATAGCTGATATCCATTTGAGGTCTGGTACCACCCTGCCTACACCTAAATATCCTATTATTATGGAAGTTGCAGACACTCCTGCAACACTACTTCCAGAAACCACATTTCCAAATACCAGCCAACCGACTGATATACCCAGCAGAACTACTATCAACACTTCAAATCCATCCTTTCCATAGAGGGTAAATAAAGAAAAACCTATACCCCAAGAGGAAGAAACATTTGATATTATTGAGCAACTAAAAAAATATGAATATTCAAATTCCACTGTTTCAAGCTATCAAAGATATACCTGTTTATGGAAAGGCTATTAAGGAAGCATGCCTTAAGAAGCCAGGGCGAAAGAAGAAAGACCCTCAAATAGTACATGTTGTAGGTCAATTAGTAGATATCATGTTAGGAAAGGTGGTAATACCCAATTATTCAGATCCTGGCAGTCTAGTAGTTGACCTGATAATAAATGGACAGACTGTGAAAAATGCGCTAGTTGATTTGGGAGCAGCAATAAATGTTATGACTAAAGATACAATGCATAGACTAAGCATAGAAGGCTTAAGAACAACAGCCACAGTGTTACAACTTTCTGATAGTTCAACTGTTACTCCAGAGGGCCTCATAGAAGATGTGATAGTAACCTTAGATTCATGGGAGTATCTTGCTGATTTTCTCATCCTATCACCTAAAGTAAACTTTGCTGGTTATCCTGTAATCTAGGGAAGACCTTGGTTAGCCACCACTGATGCCAAAATTAATTACAGATCAGGCAGTATGATAATTTCAAATGGTCAAGCCATAAGGAAGCTAGCCCTATATCCTCCTGCCCAACCCCAGCCAGACTTGGGAGAACCTATTTGGCCAGACTTAGGAGATGAGGAGGAAGAACTTAATTCAGTAGCCCAGCTCATGATGTTGCATAGGCAATATTTTCTAAAGATGCAAGAGGAAGATGATGTGATACAAAGCATTCTTACCAATGAATGTATTGTGGCTAAAGATGTTTCAGAAAGTTCTGTTTTACAACTATGTACCTATGAGGACTGTATGTCTCCAGCAAACCCTGAAATGATTGATCAATTACTGGCAAGTGAAATAGTTAGAAGTCCAGTGCCCAAAGTGTTAATGACAGAGCTAATAACAACAATAGAACTATCCTCTAGACGTAGCCTGCATGTAAATAACAAGCTGTCCCAATCACAGTTGGCATTGTTAACATAGCTCCTCAGTCAGCATGAAAAATCCTTTGCATGAGATTATAGAGATATGGAGGGACTCAATCCAAAACTCTACACTCACAGAATCTACATTAGTGATGGAAGCTTTCCACTTCGTCAACCACAAAGGAGAATAAATCCAACACTAAGAGAAATAGTTAAAACTGAGTTGCAGAAGTTGTTGGATGCTGGATTTATCTATCCAATCTCTGACAGCAAATGGGTATCACCATTGGTAATTATGCCTAAGAAAGGAGGTAAGTCGTGGATATGTGTGGATTATAGAGAATTAAATAATGCTACAAAGAAGGACTACTTCCCTTTACCTTTTATTGACTAGGTCTTGGATAATTTGGATGGAAAGAAATATTTTTCCTTTCTGGATGGATACAGTGGTTACAATCAGATAAGCATTGCCCCCAAAGATCAGGAAAATACAATGTTCACATGTCCTTGGGGCACATATGCCTATTCAGTATTACCATTTGGATTATGCAATGCCCCTGCTACCTTTTAGAGAGCTGTGATCAACATCTTTGCTGATATATCCCATGATTGCATGGAAATCTACATGGACGATTTCACTACATTTAGTGTCACATTTGAGGAAGCTCTGAAGAACTTGGAGAAAGTGCTAATTAGATGCGAGGAACATAACCTGTCTCTCAACAGTGAAAATTGCTTTCTGATGATGCAGGAAGGAGTGGTGTTGGGACATTTTATCTCCGAAGCTGGAATCCAGGTAGACCCTGCGAAGATAGAGGTAATTCTCACACTCCCTATTCCTACAAAGAAAAAAGAAGTCAGATCTTTCCTAGGTCACATTGGCTATTATAGGAGGTTTATCCAGAATTTTAGTCAAATAGCTAGTCCTCTATACAACTTACTTACCAAAGAAGCTGAATTTGCTTGGACAAAAGAATGTGATGAGTCCTTCCTACAGCTTAAGTCACTTTTGACAACTGCACCAGTACTTAGGGGTCCTGACTGGACTTTGCCATTTCACATTCATACAGATGCTTTAGACTATGCTGTAGGTGATATCTTAGGACAAAAGACTAAAAACCTTGAAAATGCAATCTATTATATCAGTAAGAGTCTACATGGACCAGAGTTAAACTATACAGTGACTCAGAAAGAATTGCTAGCAGTAGTTTATGCTCTGAACAAATTTTGCCATTATGTGACTGGTTATCCTATCTATGTTCATACTGACCACGCAACAATTAAGTATCTCATGAATAAACCTGCCATCACAGGCAGGTTAGCAAGACGCCTCCTTCTTTTGCAGGAATTTGATATAACAATCATTGACAAGCTAGGGAAAGCAAACGTGGTAGCTGATAATCTATCAAGAATTCATCATGCTGAAGAAGATACCACTTTGATAGATGATGCATTTCTAGATGAACATTTGTTTCATATTGCTGTCCAGAATCCATGGTATGCAAATATAGCTAATTACCTAGTAGTTAATAAAATGCCAACACATTTCTCCTATAAGGATAAGAAGCTGCTTGTGGAGAAAAGCTTCCATTTCTCTTGGATTGATAGCACATTATTTTACACTGGACCTGACCAAGTAATGAGGAGATGTGTGAGAGAAGATGAGACATATGACATTC
>MU223182.1:6355411-6384675 GCA_018584345.1 Thuja plicata | reverse complement strand
AGAATCTATGTTCTAATATCTGGATATTTAATTTGATTAAGCTTGTTGCATGAATATTTCTGCATCATAACTAACTTGACAGGAGAGAAAGTGGCTGGAGAGTGGTCGACAACATTCAAGGAGGACTATTGAGGACCATCTATGGTGGAGTGATCATTATAGCACCAGGAAACATGGCTTCTACAATGGAGCCATTATTCCAAGATGCGGGGATGTAGTGTGCCTATATTCCCTCTACACTTTACTATGTTGAACTAGTCGCCCGAGCTTTATTACCCACACCACAGGCTGTTGTATTTCCTTCTCCAACATGTTTTCAGCAAGATCGTTTCTTTTCTATTTTTGTAATAAGTTTTTGATCCTCTATATATAGGGTTGAACTGATAGTTTGAGGTTAGCTAGAGAAAAATAGAGATAGAAGTTTTTGGAAGAAAATTGTTATACAACAATCTATTTCAAGTTCCATTTATTGTTTCTATGTAATGAGTTTTTGAAATGCAATGGAATAGTTCTTGGTTTACATTCTATGTTAATAGTTTAGCAGAAACTGACCAAGGGGGCCCACTTGGGAGGTGGAATAGGTTAGAATAGAATAGATTTCATTTCTAGCATTTCCAGCATTTCTAGTATTTTAGATAGAAGTTACAATTTCTTCCTACAACATCGTAACTTGTGAGTGTTCCTGCAGCATCTGCAAGAATAGTTATAATGGATGTTTTTAGGTTGAAATCATAGGTTTGAGTAGAGTTGCAATTTATAGCATTCATTCTAGTAAGAAGATAAATGTATTGTTTTCCTGCAGCACTAGTGTAGGTTTTTTTTATGCATTTTTACCTTCCTGCAGCACAAGCAAAATGACTCCTTAAGGAACCTAGTGCACATATCGTGCTGACCATTTCAAGTATATGTCCCTGGGTTGACAAGTTAAATGCACCTCATAATGGGAAAATTAGTCCTTAGATTGAATGAACCATTCCTAAGAAAGGCCTTGAGCATGATTATTACACACCTATTGTGAGGTGGTTCACCCAGTTTTTGCCGAGTAAACGATGCCTTCATTTACTACCACCTGCTTACACCCACTCAGGATGTAGGATACCGCCTATCCATCAAGGCAATAAATTTGGTCTAGAGTTACAGACATTACTATATACAATTTCAGCACCACACATACATAAGGGTGACCGGCTTCTCCGGGAAACCCTACTTGTTGCCCAAGCATTGTGGGGACATGATAATTCTCCTAGAGTATTGCAGGCATATGGAGCTGCATGCCTTTTATGCCTTAAAGAAGGTAACAAATATTTCATTCCCAATCACCTGTGGGAATTATTCATGCATTTTGGCCGCCGCCAAAGAAGCAGATAATGAGCTCAAATACTATAACCTGGCAAAATTTTACTTAGCGCAGAAACAGTTTGATCCGCATGGCAAGATTGCAACGACACTTCCCCAGGCATTAGAGCCCCATCAGTATCATATAGAGGAATTCTAGGAAGACTATCAAGATGACGTGGAAGTCTAGGGGTGGCATTATGTCAGAATGACCACAGGAATGATGGAGAGATTGAAGCTCCAGAGATTCCTGGAAGACTTCTCAGACACCGGCTCCACAGTAGATCCCTAGTACAAGGCAAAGGGGATTGATAAATTGGCCCTTCCACCAGTGAATTGGGTTTCCCAAGAAGGGCCCACAATTGAAAAGTTCACTCGCATTATATTGGAACGTAGCCACCTCTATTTTAAGAAGGTGTGCCCTGGGAGTGTCCGTCGGGCAGCCCAGCCGATACCAAAGTTAACCCCGGGGGATGAGACTTCTTCACAGGGAGTAGATAAAGGAAAAGGGATAGTGACAACTCCAACCTTGCAAGAAGTCCCCATTAAATAACAAATAAAATAATCAGTAGCAGCCTCCCAACAAATGCGGGAGAATCTGCTCACGCGGCTGGCTACCCCGGTACTCATGGCTGGAAAAATTTGTCCTCCCTCCTCCCCTTCACTAACAGCCTTGATGGTTAGGGAAATAGGGGTAGACTTGATAGAGAAAGCAACAATAAGGGATGCAGGGCCACCCTCAATTACTAGGATAAAGAAGAGGCTTAACCAAAAGCCTAAGGCAAAGTCGGATCTAGGGATGCCCCAGATCCCACAAGTTGAGATCCTTTATTTTGACTCCCTTAAACCAGAGAGGAAACCAGATCCCATCGATGTCCTTTCCAATCCTCTCCCAAAGGATGAGTTTGATGATATTTTTGTGACCGACGAGTTCGGGAATCTACAGGGGGACATCGAGCAAATAGAAGCTGAAGTCCCAATGCAAGAAGAGGCTCTGGAACAAGAACCTGCGTAGGAGCAGGAAGAGCAGATGGAAGAAGAGAAGGAAATAGAGTAGGAGATCACCTTCGAGGTCCCAGAGATACAAAATACAGGAGTGGACCAACAGAAGTAGAGTGAACAAATGGCATACATTGAGAGAACCAGACTTACAAGAGCAACCATAACCTCAGCTGCCGCGTTCCAAGTACCACTCCTCCGAGCGACCTTTGGGCAGGTAATAACTGTAGCTCAAACCTTAAATCTTGGCCAGATACCTCCTCCATTGCCAAAGTACATACCAATGGAAGAATAAATCCCGGTGACAGATGCCGAGGAACAAGAAGAGCAACAAGAGAAAAAAACCCCTGGGACGGCCAATAAGGGTCCAGAGGAAGAAAAAGATATAGAGGACAAGGAAGAAGAAATAAACATCACCGGTGAAAATGTTTTCGACAAAGCCCAAAATGAAGAGAAGAAGCCGGGCGAGACTCACACCACTGAGGAGCAGTAGCAACAAGATACCAGGGATGAATCTAAAGAACAGACTTTGGCAAATAAGCCACCCCTGCCGCCTCAGTGGTTGGTCAAAAGAAAGAAAAGAAAGGCTCCATCCACCCCTAGAGCTCATCTCTCCCTGGCCAAGATGATGGCTCAGGTCCAGAATCCACCGAAGGAAAAGAAAGCCCGGATGGCTCATACTCTTTCAACCAGGCCGGGTGGAGAAATAGTTGCGGTTGTAACAACACCTCCCCCAGACGCAGATGAAGCAACTGCCAAAGCTAGAGATTATAATATCATGGAGATATCACTGGGAAAAAGAGGAAAATAGTGTGAAGTGAACTTGTTGAAAGAGGCGACCAGAGCCGTGGAGGCCCGATATGAAAAGGAGGCCCAAAGGCTCAAAGCAGAAAAAGAGAAGATAGAAAACCTTATGGGATTGCTAACTGAGCTGGCCTGACCTATCAGTGGCATTCCTCTGGAGGCCTCCACATCTAATGCGCCATTACCATAGAGAGACATAGACTCCCTACGAGCAATGAAGAAGAAGGCCCAAGCGGTCGATGAGTGGGTTGCTCTGCAGATAGGAAACACCTGATGCTTCCTGGTATCCACCCTCCTAGATTTGTATGCGGCTTGACATGTTCTACATTAGGCAGAAACTCTTATCAACATATGGGAGGGTGATATAGAAAATTATGAAGCATGGAAAGTAGAACTTGAAGAACTCCTCGGTCTTGGGGAGGAAATGGTTTCTGAGTCTGAGATTCTGGGAAAAGAATCATTCAATTTTGTGAGGACCCAACACTCTAGACTTAACCTCACATTGGAGGTGCTCAAGCAACTGGTAGGGACTCTACATGATAAAATAAACACGGTCCAATATTCTTTGAATATGTATAAGGCTTTTGTCTCGAAGGTCTTAGGAGCTGACCCGTTCAACACTGACACATGCACACCGGAGGAATACATTTTGGGGAAGTTTGATGAATTAATGGAGTCAAGATATCAATCCCTGAAGGGAGTGGATGGAACTCAAATGGTGAGGCTAACTCGCATGATCCTTAGTGGTCATGATGCGGCAAAAATGGCCGATGAATTCAAGAAGAATGTTCCAGAGCTAGGGGAACAGATCAAGGTGGCTAAATATCGGTGGGCTGGCCTCAAAGAGATTGATGAGGATGGAATCTCCTGCCTCCTCTAGACCTTCAATGATAATAAATAGCAATAAAAGGTTCTTCGGGGGCTGGAGAAAACCCACAGATTTGGTATTCTTTATTCTTTCAAAACGTAAGTTCCCATATCCTGGAGTCCCGGACCCTACATTTTTGTATTCTTTTGGTGATCTGTGTCCCGGTCCCCGAGGCTGATTGGTCACTTTCAAGCAGTTAATAAAGGTTTTTGAAGGTTGTTAGAGGGCAGATAGCTACATCAGGGCACGTCGGGTCAACAGTTGGTTTTCTAATAGATGATCTTTTCAGGGTGCCGCTTCAGATATACACCTGGCACATTGGAGATAGGACACCACATTTCCCATTTATGAGGCATGTAGCCTCGATCCTGGGGGGATCAGATTTCTTCCTTCTCTTTCTCGGCTCTCTTCTCAAGGCTGATTCTTCCACTCCACCTTCTTGTCTCATTCTTCTGACAATTCAGGCCTATTCCGTCTCTAGGTCTTTTGTAGGGTGGCGCAGGTAGTACCAGCCCCTAGATAATATATTCTATTGTACAGTGTAATGTAAAATAGGGTTAGGGTTAGGGTTAGAAGAAAATGTGTATAAATAGTAAGTCTGACCCTTTTCGAAGGGTCAACAAAATTGATGATATTGCAGTCCACAGTAATAGAGAAGAAATATTTTCATTTCAAGTTGCAGAGCTCAATGCTCCTTAGTCTTTAAGTGTTTAGTAGTTAGATGCTCCCTTGGAGCCACCATTGTATCACGCACCAGTGCGAGCTGGAAGAAATATTAATGAAGAAGGGAGAGTTCTTGCAATGATGTTGTTGGCATTCAATCTTTTGAGTTAATGGTGTTTTATGTTTTATGTTCTTCATGTCTTCTGCTCTAATACTTTAAGTAGATTAACGACCTCCTTTTCCTTGCTACTGATCGAATATGAACTGATGGTTGTGTATTTCTTTGGTATTTAGCGTAGCATATCAGAGAATTATTAATGTATTGAATGTTGAAACATAACTATAGGTAGATGAAACATTTCTAACCCTGCGGGATCTTTTTTGATTTATTTGCTAAGTGTAGAATGCTTGGAGAAACCCCACCTTCTTGAATCCTCTGAGAGAATGAGTTGAAGAAACCAGCTAACCCCCTTGAAAATAGTCACATCTCCCAACCGAGCCCCGCACCGTCGAGACCCGACACTCAGGTGCTTGGAGGCCCGGGGAATCTTATTTCCCCAGATAACCTTTGCAGGCAAAGTTGGCCGGTACCCCGGTACCCGATGACAACTTATGACTATTGGCGGACCCGGCCACCAAATTCCCGTCAACAGGAGTAAGTTCTAAGTATGGTTAGTGTTAGAGTAAAAATTAGGTTTTATTTAAGGTTAGGGTTTAATTAATATTATCATCAAAATTAGTATTTAATTAGGGTTTATTAAACATTAGGGTTTAATTAGAGTTATCATTAGGGTTAATATTTAATATGGGGTAAATTTATGGCCTTAAGAATAATTATCAATAGAACCCTAATCATACAATAACTATAATTATCTTTATAACCTTAACCCTACTTAAATCTTAATCATGCTGTAAATCCTAACCCTAAAAATAATCATAAACCTTGGCCCTAGCTATACTCTTAATCCTAAACCTAAACCCTAAACCTAATTGTAACCCAAACATTAAACCTTAACCCTATAGATAATCCTAATCCTAAACTAGACAAAAAACAAATTTTAACCATAATCCTAACTAACATTTAACCTTCCTTACCCTAACCATAATCCATAATCATATCTCTAATTATATTATAATCAATACCCTAACCTTAACGATAATCTTGAGCATCATTATCATTCTAACCCTAATCATAACTATAATTATCATCCAACTCTAACCCAACTTATAACCCTAATCATGATGTAATATAACCCTAATATTAACCATAAACCCTAGCCCTAAACTATACTCCTAATCCTACTGTAAGTATAATTATCATCTAAGCCTAACCCTAATTATAACTCTGATCATGATGTAATTTCTAACCTTAAAATAACCATAAACCCTAGACCTAAACCATACTCCTAATGTTAAATCCTATCCCAAAGAATAAACCTAACCGTAATCCTGTACCTAACAAGAATCCCAAATATTAACCCTAACTTTCATTATAATATAACCAAAACTCTAACCCAAACCATAATTATCATTATAACCCTAACCCCAACTAGAAATATCATTATAAACCTAATCCTAAATTCTAAACTCTAATTTTGAATGATACACCCTAAATGTGAAACCCTAATCCTAACCCTAAATCTTGAATGCTAAACCTTAGTCCTAATCCTAATTATGAAAGCCTAATCCTATCCCTAATCCTAAATACTAAACCCTAGGTTTAGATGCTAAACCGTAAACCCTTATGCTATCAATATTAGTAACCATTATCTAATTTCCAAATATGCCTAATTATCTATTCCTATGCTTTATCATTATGACAAGAATACACCATGTAAGGTTAAAAGATGCGATTCACCTATATGCATTATGTTCTAGTCTATTTTAGGATGACATATCCACCTCACGAACCATTTCTTATTATTAGTCTCTTGTTGTTCCCCTCCATATATCTCACCTATCTCTTTCCCATCTAGGTCTCTCACGTCTCTCTCGCCCTTTAGGATTCTTGTCTCTTTATTTGACCACTATCTAGTTCTCTCCCTCCCTTTAGACCTCCCTGGACCCCTCTCCCTTGCCTCTCTCATCCTATTTTCTCTCCCATCACCTCTCTATCTCTCCATATCCCTCTCTACATAGGGTTTACGGTGCAATATTTAGGGTACATAAGGTTGAGGGTCTCTCTCTCTCTCTCTCTCTCTCTCTCTCTCTCTCTCTCTCTCTCTCNTGTGTCTCTCTCTCTCTCTCTCTCTCTCTCTCTCTCTCTCTCTCTCTCTCTCTCTCTCTCTCTCTCTCTCTCTCTCTTCCATTCCCTTTCCCTATCCGCTTTCCCCCATCTCTATCCTTCCTCTATCCCCTCTTTCTCTCTTAAGTGTTTGAGAGTACCCCGTGATCCCTCATTTTTAAGTGAAGTGTTGAGAAAGAAATCATGAGATGGTGGGAATAAGAGAAGATGAAGGAAGACATCACCCAATGCTCACTCAGGGTATTGCATATTTTGATAAGAAGTGATGTGGGATTTTGGGACGTATAAGGTTTCAACAAAAATTATATCCCACATTCCCTTTCTAGTTTAAGGATAAAGACATGATCCACCATGGGTCTCATCCTATCCCATTCTCTCCCTCTCCATATATCTTCTCTCCCTCTCTCTCCCATTCCCACTTCCCTTCTTTCCCTCTCTCTCCCTTTCCCTACCCCCTTCTATTCCTCGCCCTATCTCCTTCTCGCCGTATCATTTCTCTAGCACTCTGTCCCTCTTCCAATCCCCTTCTCTCCCTCTCCCTCTCCCTCTTGTATTTCATGTTAAAAAATATTATCTTTCACTCTTTAGAATCTCTAATAATTGGGCTGATAAACTACAAAATAGATTTATGATACAAAAATAGAAAATTATTACTCATCTTTTATTATTTTAGGTTTGTGATGAGATTATAATTAGTGTTAGGGTTTGGTATACAATTAAGCTTAGGGTTTAATTAGAGTTTAGATTCATTATTATTATATTTTATTATAATATTACAATGTTATAATTTTTGTAGTATTTACCATGAATTCTCTAAAACCTAATTCAACCCAAACCCTAACCCTAACCTTTACTCAAATTTAATATTAAACATATTCCCAATATTTTTTCTAGAATTGTAAACCTAATCATATCTAACATTAACCCTAATCTAACCTTAAATCTAATAATATTCTAATAGAAACCATAATGTAACCTTAATTATTTATTAACTCTTAACCTTTACTCTAATTAGGCTTAATCATTTCCCTACACTCAATTTTTTTTCTTTATAGAGAATTAACTCTAAAAAAATATTTTATCCTTGAAATCTAACCCTATTTGAACCCTAAAACTAACTCTAACCCTTTAACCATAGTTGAATTTTAATACTAACCCAAATCTTAATCAAACACCAACCCTAATACTAAATCTAATTAAAATGATTTTACTATCTTACCAAATTTTAGCTTTAGTTGTATTGATCATGCATACCCTAAACCATAATTCTATTGGAACTCTAACCCTAAAATTAACTTAAACTAAACACTAACCCTAATCCTAGTCCTAACCCTAACCCTTATCAAAACCCTAACCCTAACTATATTACTAAACATAATGAAAACCCTAACCATAAAACTAAACCTAAATCCTAAACCCTAATCCAAATATTAAAACCTAACCCTAAAAATAACCCTAATCCTATAAAAGATTATAACCCAAACTATAAACCTAACCCTGACCCTAACCATGGTCTAAACCTAAACTATTATCCTAACACTAACCCTAAACCATATGTGTAATCAAAACCCTAACCTAACCATAATTCCAACCTTGATAAAAACATTTAAACCTAACCATAATTGTAACTATAATCTCTATCCTAAATCCTCATCATAACCCTAAACCCTTATGCTAATAATATTAGTAACCATGATGTAAACCATAACCCTAACCATAATCCTAATCCTAAACCCTAAACCATAATCCTAAAATTGAACCTTAACCATAATAAAACCCTAGCTCTAAACATAAACTAAGCATGATGATGTATGTAGAATAAATTAGGTTTTTGGACACCTACTTGAAAGGTGTAATCTATGAAAAATACATTGAATTTTACCATAATGGTAAAAACACATCGAATTGGCCATAGATCTCAGAAAATATTATCGACATTTTTTGCATCAGAGAGATAAGAAAAATATCACCCCGATGCAGAGAAAACTTGTCATTTTACACCACACACCTATATACTTAACATTTCATACACCTTACATTTAAGCGCACAAGAACAATAAAGTATGAGCCATTGATCTTGGAAAAGATGATCGATGTTTAAATCTAGTGGGTGTGAAAACACAACATTTTTGCATCGAAGGGACAAGAACAATATCACGCAATGCACAAAATACACAACATTTCCCCCGCACACCTGCACGCTTAACATTTTACACACCTTAGATTTAATCACGCAAGCATGATGAATTATGAGCCATTGATCTAGGAAAAGATGATCGATGTTTAAATCTCATGTGAGCGAAAACACACAAAATTTTTGGATTGGAGAGACTAACAATATCACCCTGATATAGAAAATACACAATGTCTTCCACCGCGTACCTACACGCTTAACATTTTGCACATCTTACATTTAATTGCACAAGAATGATTAAATCTAAGTCATTGATCTTAGAAAATATGATCAACATTTAAATCCAACTGGTGTGAAAATACACATCATTTTTGCATCGGAGAGACAAGAAAAATATCGCTCGATTTAGAAAATACACAACATTTTCCACCGTGCACATGCGCACTTAACATTTCACACACCTTAGATTTAATCACGTAGGTGCGATGAAATATGAGTTATTGATCTTGGAAAAGATGGTTAATGTTTAAATCCCACAAGTGCAAAAACACGCAACATTAATTTTATGCCCGAGACCACCATGCCTCCAATGATTCCCCACGCATCTGCGCATGGGCACACTTTTTTCGTGAAGACACTGTGAATATGCGAGGTGCAAAGAAAATGCAACATTTTTGCAACTCCGCACATTTGCACCAGCTTTTTCTATTTTCATGGGAAACATGGGGTTTTGAAAACATACAGTGTTTTAGCCAACCTGTCAAAATAGTGCAGAAAACATAGTGCACTAATTGTGGTAAAAACATACTACACTTAGCCCATAAAGGTCTCTCACATCAGTTATCCATGAGGGCTAATGGTGGCAAAAATAACCAACTATTATGTAAAGAGCTACAAAAAAAGAGAAAATTATTACTCATCTTTTATCGTTGTAGGTGTCTGATAAAAGCTCATTGTTTACAATAAGTTAAGATACACATTGTGTTGTTAAAATTGTAAATCTTAATTCATGGTTGATAAGATGTTGGGCAACGTTTACCATAATGACTGCTTTATTTTCATGGTCTAAATTTAGTATGTTTTGCATAGTTGATGACACTTTGTTTTTTGCACTATTTTTTTTATAGGCTTGGAAAATGTCATCTGTTTTTGACACGTCATCAATAAAAGTGGGTGTTTTCTACCCTAGGTCAATTATGTACTCTATTTTTGTATGTAGAAGCCAAAAAATGCACTTCAATGTTGAATACTCTTTCCTCATGTCGTGTCTCCGTCACTAGTAAAAATACTGCAGGTGCAAAAATACACAAAATTTTTGCATTGGAGAGACAAGAACAATATCACCCGATGTAGAAAATACATAACATTTTTTACCACACACCTAGGCGCTTAATATTTCACACACCTTAAATTTAATTGCACAAGCATGATGAAATTTGAGTCGTTGATCTTTGAGAAAATGATCAACATTTAAATCCCATGGGTGTGAAAACACACAACATTTCCGCATCGGAGAGACAAGAAACATATCACTGGATGCCGAAAACAAACATCATTTTCCACCATGCACCTATGAGCTTAACATTTCATACACCTCAGATTTAATTGCACAAGTGCAATGAAATCTAAGTCATTGATATTGGAAAATACAATCGATGTTTAAATATTGTAAGTGCGAAAACACACAAAATTTTTGCATCAGAGAGACAAGAACAATATCGCCCAATGAAGAAAAGACACAAAATTTTCCATCGCGCACCTACATGCTAAAAATTTCACACACCTTAGATTTAATTGTGCAATTGTGATGAAATATGATCCATTGATCTTGGAAAAGATGATATGTGTTTAAATCCTGCAGGAGAGAAAACACACAACATTTTCCACTAGCAACCATCATGCCTCCAATGAATCCTCGCACATTTGTGCATAGACACTTTTTTCATGAAGGCACCAAGGATACGCAAGGTACAAAAAGAATACATAGTTTTTTCAACCCCACACATCTACACAAGTTTTTCTATTTTCTTGCGACACAAGTTGGAATGTAAGATGTAGAAAATACACAGTATTTTGACACCAGATAAAAATTCCTTGTGCACCTGCATAAGCTTCTAAAGTTTTTGACACTCTTCTGTGGGAACACGGGGTACCAAAAACACCTAGTGTTTTTGTCAACCTATCAAAATAGTGCAGAAAACACAGTGCACTACCTATGCAAAAACATACTACACTTATCCCATAAAGGTCTCACAGTTTGGTTATCTATGTGGGCTAATGCTGGTGAAAATAGCCAACAGTTATGTAAAGAGATACAAAAAAGGAGAAAAGTATTACTCATATTTTTTTATTGTAGGTCTGTGATAAAATTTCATTGTTCACAATAGGTTAAGATACACATTGTGTTGTTAAACTTGTAAATATCAATTCATTGTTGATAAGACTTGTTTATTTTTTATCTCATTTGATGTTATCCCCAATGAATGGTTGGATATCACTACCATGTTTTGTGGTTCAATCATGATGTTTAGGGTTGCAAATGTCATGATAATGAGTGTCATATGAATATCAACACTAAGTATGATAATGAGGTTAAAGTGAAGCTAACCAATACATCAAGGAATTTATTTGAATACACATTTATGGTGACACAAATAGTTTATTAACTCATGAACTATTATAGAAGGTTATGATATCCAACCATTAATTTCTTTTAAAATCAAACAAGTAAAAAACCACATCTTATTGACCATGAAATAAGCTTCTTTAGGTTGAGAAATAAAATTTGTATACCAAAGACCACTTCATATATACAATGAAATCTTATCACAATTGTACAACATGAAATTGTAAATATAGTTTTATTGGGGTGAACATGCCTCTATTATCTAATGAGGAATTTTATGATACACTAAACCCTACCCCTAATCCTAAATCATATTTTTAACACTAATCCTATGTCCTAAAGCTAAACCCTAATCCTAAACCATCATCCTAAACCTAATCCTAAACATTATCCTAACCCAAATCCTAATTATTACCCTAACCCTGATCTTGATTCTAACCCTAACCATTAACCCTACCCCTAATAAAAATACAATCCTTATCAAAACCCTAAACCTTAACCCTAATCATAACATGAATCTTAATCAAAAGCATAAACCTTGAACCCTAACCTTGACCAAAAATATTACTCTAATCCAATAATAGAGGCTTGAGAAGTGTCTTATACATGTAATGACCTAATCTCAATTGTTTATCAAGAAACCCTAATCTTGATTATTCTAAGTCCTAAACCAAACAGACAATTTATTAATTTCAAGCTGATGTGACCTAAATCCTAGGTCCTAATTAATCATTGTACTTAATTAATTAATTCCTAAAAATATATTACATTAGAAAATAAACCTTAAGTTAATTTTTAAATTGATATTCTAATATATTAATTAAATAAATGGCTAAATTGTCAATAAAATCCAAAAGGGAATTAAATTATTTAAATAAA
This sequence comes from Thuja plicata, assembly GCA_018584345.1. Classification (NCBI taxonomy): domain Eukaryota; kingdom Viridiplantae; phylum Streptophyta; class Pinopsida; order Cupressales; family Cupressaceae; genus Thuja; species Thuja plicata. Next base: position 6,372,122 of record MU223182.1, on the reverse strand, counting down.
AACAAAATGTGCATCTAGAATCTTTTAATTATTAAAATGCATATTATGTCATCAATTTCAGTTAATTGATTCTTGAATTGGAAACACATTTGTTTTATTCAGTTAACATATTCTTATCTTTTTCTCATTTTGGAAACAAAGCTGTTAACTGAAAATTGATTTTGGAAGTTTCTAAAATAACTGATCAGTCAGTTTAGTCAACTAAATCTCTCGACCAATCATTTTATTTGCACGTGGATTATGCTTCCTCAAATCGAGTCTTGTCCACTCTTTGGCTTTCAATCTTGACCGTCGATTTGAGAGAGATTTCTATAAAAGAGAACCTCTTTTCCTTCACAAAGGACCTAGATTTTGCTTATCGTTATTATAGAGTTTTTGCATTCTAGCATTCTTGATTATTTAGCATTATTAATTTTTTAGTTTGATTTCAAGCATTCAAATCTTTATAATTTAGAGTACATTTGCTTTGGGCTTTAAAAAGAATCAATCACATCTCATTTGGTGCTCTAAAATATACTCTTAATTAGTATTGGATTTACAACAAATATTGCATTCTCATATCATTTAGATCATCATATAGCTCTTTAAATCCTTCATTTAAAACAGGTGTAGTCATTGAGTTTGTGATGACCTGAGAGCAAACTCATACTCTTGCCTACTAAAAGGAAATAAATCAATTTAGATTAGTCTTTGTTTATTGCATTTAGTTTTGACTAACCATGTAATGATCTATTGAAGTGTGTGTTCTATCTTGTAGGTATCTGACGTGATTTCAAACGCACATTTCTGGCACCCATCGTGGGGTAGAAACTTCTATTCTATCTCATTTCTCTTTCATTTTCCACACTTTTTTGGATTTCAGACATTTTGATGCAGGAGCATCTTAGGGTCATAACTTTTGACTCAAATGTGGGTTTTGGCTAAAATTTTATAGGCAATTACGTGAGGAGGAGTTATTTGGATTTTTGATCGAGCTTTGCTTGATTGGTGGCCATTTTGACTTATTTTTGAGAGCCATAAATATCATCTTGGCCTCCAAAATTGGCTTTTTGTGTTTTTTTTTTCCAATTTTTAGAAAGTTGTCTTTTGTAATAAATCTGAAATCATGTTTCTGATTTTGTACGTTAGGTGGAAATTCATTTTTCCTTATTCGGGGGATTTTCTTGGGAAAAATTGGGATTCGTAGGATGGGTTTTGAAAATTACCAAAAATGGAAAAATCTAATTTTCTGGAAAATTTGCCAAATATGGTAATTTTTGGAATTGTAATAAGTAGAAGTTTTCTTTCTTTGTAGAGGTAGAGTAAGTTAGAGAACATTGTGCTCTTATATAACTCATACGAGTTCATGCATTTTTTATTTAAAAACAACATGCTTTCTTTGGATTTCTGATGTTAATGAGTTTCATGATTGTTGTTTTGTGACTGTTTTTCTAGCTTGTAACATAACTGTGATTTGAAGGATGTTTTGGAAGAAGACAACACAAAAAATACTGATGCTTTGTCTTGCAGGTTGCTGTGATCGATAGCCAACCAAACTTGCCTTTATGTGTCAGTTTTATCGCTTTATTACTTAAGAACATACATGCAAGAATTTTTAAAATGAACTTCTATCTTGAGTTTTAGGAATGAAAATAGTGTCAAGAGATTATTCTCTCGCCCTTTTAGGGATGAATAAAAATATAGAAATATTATTGTCATTTTCCATTTGAGACTTGCAACTTTCGAGGGCCTGTCCAAGTGGGAAAAAGTACTCACCCTTGGAGAATGACCCAAGTGAGAACAAGCTAATGTTAAGCTTCCTTGACTCACTATAATCAAACGCTTTCTTGAGACCAAAGCCTCGGAAGATAAGTGGCATTTGAGCTTGTACTTGGCTCTCGCCTAACACATAGCAGGGCCTACGGGTCTTAATCACGTATTGTGACTGCTAGTATTAAGGTGCTCTATGGAGTTAGCAACCTCAATCACGCTTGTGCGGACATAGAGGATACACTTAAATGAAGACCCTTACTAGAACTCTTTTCAGATTAGTGGTCAATATCCTTTCTACTTGTTGATATAGGAATTGTGAGACATGCATGCCTAAGAAACCTCTCATGTACCCCTCTTGTTGAGACAATAGATTTATCAGGATCTATGGATCTTGAGAAATTTAAAGCTTGGTAGGCCCGAGAAGTGTGTGCCATGGAGGGGAGACAGTGCTACCAAGCTTCTAACTGTCTAACTTGAATGGGTATTTTATTGTAAGAGGATTAAAACAAGTATTGTTCATTTCTTGTGACCTAGGAACATGGTTTGATTATTGTGCTTGGTTATATGATATCTCCATGATGTGTCTTGCATGAGTGAAACATCAAAACATACACAAAAACAAACAAAATAAACAACAAAATGATCAAACACTTCAAAAACTACATTTTTAGGTGTTAAACTATCAACTCTCGTATGAGTTTCTACATTTAGTGTCAAAAATCTAAAAATAGTCAAATTGCTGTCCAAGTTGGTATTTTGTCATGACAGTTCTGTCTAATTTTTCATAAAATCTATACTCTCACAACATCACTACTAGTTTTTCGTTGACTGCAATCTGTTGAGAGTCTGACTTTCTTGATGTTTTGAGGTCTGACTTATCTGTGCTATTCCAAGTGACTTGTTATTTTAATCATCTTTGTTCGTGTTGTCCTTATTCTGAGTTGTGAGAGGAGATTCGTTAACCTTGACTCAAGATCAGAGTCTCTGCTTCTCCTTTTTAGTTGGACATTATCTCTTTGTCTTCTTAGGTCTTGGAATTAGTAAGCACTTTAGACGTCACCTCATTTCTAGTTAGACAAACCAACTGGTTAATGAAGGTATGGACTAGGAGTTCTTTTAGAACACTTTACATGGAAGGACAATGTCCTTCGCTTATAGAAAACCCTTTTTTTGAGGAACAACTAAACACTAAACACAAGTTAGTTTTTATCGGTAACAAACTACCAAATTCAACCATGTCTGGGGAAAACAATAATGATGCTGAAAGGCCACCAGAGTTTGAAGATCCTAAAAATTTTGAGGAGGAAGTTAACAAATGCCTACAAGATCAAGCTTCCTCAAAGTAATGAAGGTTATCATGAACATAGACAAAGATCAATACTTTTTAGAATTATCTCAACAAGGATCCCAACTTCCCTCTCATTATAGAGTGGAAGATATCATTGCTAAAGAGGAGGAAACTCCTATGACATTGTTAACCAAATAGATTCAAGCCTTGCAAACATAAATGCAAGCAATGAAATAGGAAAAGGAGAAACCAATGAATAAATTCTCTATGGACACCATTTTTCCATTTCCTTTTGATAAAGATCTACACTTACCTCCATTTCCATGTGGAGTAGAAATCCCAAAATTTGACAAGTATAGTGGTCATTCCAACCCACAAGATCACATTCGGGAATTATTTTCCCTATGCAAAGAGTTTATGCACAAGAAGACTGTTAGAATAACTGAGCAGGGGGCGGGGGGAGGTGAATCAGTTAGACTCAGTGCCCTCACAAAATTATCCTACAGTCCCAAATTTCTCCAAATGTATAACAAAACAAATTCAATCATATAAAACTCATCTCGGCGAAAATGTATTCTGTAAACTTAAACTTTCATCAATAGTTTTTCCTGAGTGTCAGCAAATTAATATTGTGATTGCCGATCTAGGTTAATAAAATAAAGTGTAAAGTAAAATAACAATCCACAACATTCATACACATTGACACATAGATTTTTAATGTGGAAACCCTGTTAAGGGAAAATCCACCTGGGACCGATAACCCAAAATATTTTCACTCTTCTAAAGTGAGCTCGGTGAAGAGCCAACCCTACTAAAGGTTACAATGCACACTGTTAAATGTGACCTTGTTAGAGGATTTAAAACTAACAGTTCTCTCTTGACCAGACATTCACTATGGGCTCAACAAGAAAACAATCAACATTCTCCGAATGTTATAATAAGGATTCACTATCCCACTCAGTTAAGAGATTTATCTATAACAATGGTTAAACTGATACAGTAATGATTTGATTCAAATACAACTCTAATTTGTAGATATTCAAATCTATTCTAAGTACATAATACCTCTGATCAATTTTTCCACTTAAGTTCATATCATACTTGTTCTTCTTGGTAATCCTCTTTCGTCTGTTTGCTCAGAAATGTGTGCAAAAATGCTCGGTTCTATTTTTAACTAGTTTTATAAGCTAGTCATGCATAAAATTTGCATGTATGCTTCAACATCTATCAATACTTGCATGATTCAAAAATGAATCTTTTGTCTCTTATATAGACATCATGTATCATTTAATTTTCATCCTTCAAATCTTGTCGCTTAATCTCCATTGTTCATTTTCCCACTTGATCCTTCTTTGGCAGTTGTGTTAAAAGCACGTTTCAATATCTATCGTCTAATATTCCTTGAATTTTCATAACCGTTTGATCAAATAAAAAACTTTATCTTTTACCTCAAAATCATCCATTTCTAGCTCAGCATCCATGTTGGCCTCAATTATAATTAATTGCTCAGTCTTAGTATTAACCGTGTTGTGTCGACAATCCCTTGCTCGATTATCACTGTTTCTCAGTATACATTGCATTTTACTCGGTCATTATTGTAACTCGGTGTATACATAACTCTTCATTTTATCGATCACATAAACATTGTTTGTTCCAAATATTCAATACATTACAAATGTTTTCCACCATAATAATACTCAAATAGGTTGACATCAATGACAATACATTAACAGATAATGTTTATCATCACTTCTGCGCCTCAATTGAATATAAAAAAATGACTTCAAACATATAATCAGTTGTAGTTCATCAATCTCTCCCTTTGGCATTGATGGAAACACAATATGAAATATGCAATATAAAATGCCATATAAAAAATCCAAACTTTTGTTCTACAACTGCAATAATTCTGTAGCTCTCCCTAGCTTGAATATAATCTGTGTTAGTATAAACAAAATAGTGTTTACTATACAGACTCTCCCTGTAGTTTTGTCTTTTCAGCTCTTGAATCTCTCGATAGATTAGATATGTCTTTGCTCTCCTTTTCTCTTTTCTCCCTTGAGTGGATAGATATCTCTCCCTGATATTTCATTGATATATCTCTCCCTTTGACAATAATGCCAAAAAAAGAAAAAAATATGCATCTCTTCAGTACCCAAATAAAATATCTCTAATTTTTGGTGTAGTAGGTACCTTTTAGTGTACAGATATCTCTGTGTTGGTCCAGTTCAGCTTTGCATAAAAATGATTGATATTATGATTTCATGTAGGTTGATGCAACCTCCTAATTTGCTTAGTTACCAATAGACAAGGGACAAACCCTAGTCTACCTCTCAAGTACTCAAATGTATCCTTCGGTAACAGTTTTGTGAATATGTCTGCAAGTTATTCCTTTGATTGTACATATTCCAGTATTACTTGTTTGTCTTGTACTTGTTCCCTCCAGTAGTGATACTTTATAGATATGTGCTTTGTCTTTGCATGCATCACAGGGTTCTTTGCAATATTTTTAGCACTTGTATTATCACAATAAATCATTACTGGTTCAATGATCTCTTCATTCATTCCTTTCAATAATTGTTTTATCCATGCTATGTTAGAAAAACTTGAAGGAACAACAACATACTCTGCTTTTGCAGTTCACTAAGATATGCATCCTTGCTTCTTGCTAATCCAAGTAACTAGTCTTTCTCCAATAAAGAATGCTCCACTAGTATTACTTTTTCTATCATGTATATTCCCAGCCCAATCAACATCTGTTTAGACTTTCAATTCAAAATTTTCTTCTCTTTGATACCATAGTCCATAATCCTCAGTATTCTTCAAATATCTAAAAATTCTTTTTACAGCAGTCATATGTGATTCCCTGAGGTTAGCAAAAAATCTTACAACTATTCCAACTACATGTGCTACGTCAGGTCTTGTGTGAACAACATACATCAATTTACCAATCATAGATCTATACAAGGTTTGATTTACCTCAGGTGTCTTGTCTTCTTTTGTCAGTTTGCATCCTATCACCATAGGTGTTCTGACTAGTTTTGATTCCTCAAATTTGAATGTATTTAGTACTTCCTTGATGTATTTGATTGAGTAATGTATATTCCTGTAGTTTTTTGTAAAATTTGCAATCCTAACATCAACATCTCCAATTATTTCCTCATTTAATCAGCAAATGAAGTGCATACTTTATCATTACCTCCAAATATGATATCATCAACAAATATTTCAGCAATAAGTGTCTTATCATCATTTCCTTCTTTTAAATACAAATTGCTATTGTCACTTGTTCTAATAAATCTAGTACTTATAAGATATGAATGTAGTCTTTCATACCATACTCTTGGTGCTTGCTTTAGTCCATATAAAGCTTTGTGTAACTTACATATCATGTGTGTCTGATCAGGATCAACAAATCCCTAAGGTTTTTCAATGTATACCTCCTCTTCCAGTATTCCATTCAAAAATGTGGACTTCACATCCATATGATATACCTTGAATCCTTTATATGCAGCATATGAAAGTAGTATTCTTACTCCTTTAAGTCTCGCAACTGGTGCAAAAGTTTCTCCATAGTCAATTCCTTCTTCTTGTGCATACCCCTTGCAAACCAATTTTGCTTTATTTCTGATTACATTCCCATCTTCATTCAATTTGTTTCTGAAAATCCATTTGGTGCCAATGATATTTTTATCACTCAGTCTTGGTATTAATGTCCATGTATTATTTTTATGTATCTGCTCAATTTCCTCATTCATGGCATTAAACCATTCTTCATTTTCTAATGCATCTCTAACATTGTTAGGCTCAAATTCACAAATTAAACAAGTGTCATCTTTAAACTTACTTCTTGTCAATATGCTTTCTCTTTTATCTTCAATGATCTGATCCCATAGATGGTATCTTCTTACATATCTAGAAAGTATAGGTTCAGTCCTTGGTCCTTCAATATCTTCTTTTGTATCTACATTGTCTTCTAGTTCATGATCTTTTGTTTCAACATTTTCCTGATTCTCGGTCTGTGCTACCTGTTGCTCGGTGACATTACCCTGTTTTGTGGTAATGCTAGGCATCTACATTGGTATAATATTAGGTTCTTCCCAGTAAGAAAATTTACTATAATCTTTAGGTTCTTTCATAGTGTCCTCATCATTCAGCTCAACAAATTCATCAACTTTCACATTTGCACTCTCAATGATTTTGTTAGTTGCCTTGTTCAAACATTTGTAAGATTTACTCTTAGTAGAATATCCAATAAATATTCCTTCTTCACTTTTCAAATTAAATTTTACATTTATCTCATCTTTCAAAATATAAAACCTACTACCAAATATTCTAAAATAACTTACATTCGGTGTATACCCATACCATAGCTCATAAGGTGTTTTGTTTAAATCTTTCTTCAGTTGTACTCAGTTCAGTGTGTAAACTGCTATGCTAACTGCTTCTCTCCAGTATGTTTGTGCAACTCCTTTCTCATTAATCAATGTCCTTTTTGTAGACCTTATGTAAAGACATATTGTCAATTAGTGCCAAAACACTTAGTCATTCATATGGTTACAGTGTTAACTGAGCCAACAGCTTGCAGTGTTGACCGAGCCAAGCAGTTGGAGTGTCGACCGAGTAGTTAGTTCCAAGTCACCAATGTTACCTGAGTTGCTACCATATCTAAGTGATCAATGTGGACTAAGCACCCAGTGTCAACTAAGTGTGAGAGTTTCCAAGTTCAGTGTATCGCCTGAGTGTCGGTATATCACCCGAGTGGATTACTAGACCCAAGTATCAACATTGGGATGAATTAGTACATCTTATTTGATACTATTTAATATGATAGTAGCCAACTTATGGAAGTAATTTATTTGGATAGGTATATATGTAAGATACTTTGTTTATCAAAATATACAAGATAGAAGATATAGTAAGAGAGATTAATCATTAGAACAACATGTATGGATGCGAATATGAAGAGGTAGATTGATTAGAAGGCTACAAGAGTATAAAGGAATAAAAGAGACTCATCTATCACATTTAGGTGATCAGTTCTACATCAAAGGATCTTATTCAAAAAATTAAATTTGCAAAGTAGATCATTCATTGATTCATTCTAACAGGTGTATCAGTCAAATCCTTTAACAGGGTGGACCTAACATTCCTTTACAAATCTCCTAGCAACGTGCATACTTAACTGTATTGTATAAATCCTTTCACAAGGTGGACCTAAGAGTCCTTATTACTTCTAAAAAGGAAGACCATTAGAAGTGGTCAATTGTAAGCCTTAACCAACCAATTTTATTACTGCAGTTCTAAAGCTTTTGGGTATCATCCCCACCCCTGTTTTACTTTCTATTTGCAAGGTTTTTGGTTCACCATATCTTGTGTCAAGTGTTATGAATGTTTATTTATTTTCTGTTCCATGCATGCAATTAGATTAGAAAATCTAATAAAGGATAAAAGTGAAGAAGTTTTATTGGTTCTTGATTCACCCCCCCTCTCAGTCACCTAGCCTATAATATATTTCCAACAATTGGTATCAGAGCAAAGGTTCTCTTATCAGAATTTTAACAACTTGAGAAAAGATTAGAGGCAATGGAAATATATAGACTGGAGAAATCTATTGAAAATGAAAAGATAGATCTACAAGTGGCCATGGATCAAATCAGAAAGCTGAAGGAGCAACTCTCTCATTCCCTAAAAAGAAGAAAAGATTTAGCAATGAAAATAAATGAGAAAGGTTACATAGAAGAAAGAATTGAAGATTTGTGCAAGGAAATAAGTTCTAAAGAAGATGATGTAGCCATTGAAGACCTACTGGAAAAGAATCTCACTTTACATGAATAAGTCAGAAAGTTGAAAAGAGAACAAGAAATTCATTCAGTCAGAATATGTGAAGTCATGGAACAAAAGAATCAAGCAGAAAATGACAGATAAATGGCACAAGAAGATACGATTTTTCTAAGTATAATATTAGAAGAACAAGAAAATGAAATCCATCATTTGTCACTTTAGCAAGCATATATGATAAATCAACTCAATAATACAAACCAGGAAGTTATCAATCTGAGGACTGAAAATGAAATATTGCAAAGTGATCTCAATATTGAAAAGAAAACTAATGAGAGGATGATGAATTCACAAGAAAGCATGAATTAGTTGACAGAGAAAAATCAATTCAGACATCATGTATAGACTGGATTAGGTTATACTGAACAAGGCAAATCCTCACAGCAAGGAACTCAAAAGAACAAGAAACCTACATGTAATCACTATGGTAAGTTAGGGAATACATCAAATAAGTTTTGGAGGAATGGAAAGTCAAAGTTTAATGGTAAGTGCTATAGGTGCAACAAACATGGAAATAGGGAAAGTGAATGCACTGAGAAACCTAAGTTTAAAGGAAAATGTTTCAATTGTAACAAACAAGGTCATAAATCCTCAGAGTGCAGAACTAAGAAATGGAACGCTGCTGAACAATTAGCTAAGGAAATTTTTGGTTGGGATTACAACACATGGAACAGATGTTGTCATTGTGGTGAGTATGGGAACATTGGTGCAAATTGTGAAAAGACTCACCTCAGAGAAAGGAATCCTACTAAGAGATTTTATGTGTGTAAACAACTTGGTCATCTAAGCAAGAACTGTATGAATAGAGAAAAAGTGGATGCTAGTTTTGAGAAAGGCAACACAAAAGTTTCTAAAATAAAAAATTAGATGAGTCAGCAATGTGTAAGGAAATCTCCTAATAATTCAGACCAAAATAATGAAGGAACAAATGACACCCAAAATGGTGAGTTGGGTGGATTCACCATCTCTGAATAAAGATGTAAGGAGATAAATGGAACTATGCATACAAGCCATCATACATCAGTTTCAGATATGCTAGCAAGTCCAAATCTGCATATTGATGCACTATGACACATTATGGTGCTAACTGAGTTAGGATCTGAGTTACAAATGAGCTACTCAGGCTTAACCAAGTTAAGTCGGGTTGTATGGTTTCAAAGATGTGAAGTTAGTTTTTGCCGAGCTTTCGAGTAAGCCTGGAAGAACTAACTAAGCTATGAAAACTACTATGTACAGAGCATTTATTGAAAACTTTAAGGTGAAATTTATCATAAATAGTGAAAATGAAGGGTTATTGTTTACCAAGGTTTACAATTTGGAGAGAGATTAAGAGCTTATAGCGATTTCAAAGCAAATTTGTGTTTGGAAGTTTTAGTTGCAGTGAAGTTTCATCAATCTTCCAAGCATTATGTCATCTTCATCCAGTGGTAGGATCAAGAAGGGATCTGAGATGTTAGTGAGGAATGTAGTTTGTGAACCGCCAAAGTTCAAACTTCATCCAACGATCACAAAGGAGATAGATCCTATGGGAGCCCATTCACAAATTCCTCCTAAGGTATTGTTGATTCACGACATTCAAAGTTTCTATCATTGCACCATTCAACAGTTAGGCACATTAGAGCTGAATCAAGCATATGAGGCACTTTGTGTGGGTGGAAACCTGAAGCCAGAATACAAGCACCTCAAAGTCAAGGGTTGAACCCATATCTTGCACATGCCGAAGAATTTTTAGATAAATTGGATTAGGTTTATTCTGACCCATATTCATTGCATGCATTTATAGTTGGAGCAAACTCTGAAAATCACTAAGATGATGGTACACCGAGTGATAGGGTACCCAATGCTTGATAAACCTAAGGTGACTAAAACCCTACCTTGAGCTGATCTAGCTAAGAAGACTCTTGCCGAGTGGGATGGAAGATGGATGAAGTTGAATGGAGTCACTGACATGGAGCTAAAGTTTAGAATTCATGTGATTGCGCATAAGATATATAGTTCAAGCCGACCAAATAATGTTCCATGTGAGGTTGTTGACTTGGCATACAAAGTGGTGAAGAACAATTTATCATTTGACCTTGTCGAGTTGCAGCTCATCCAACTGAGCAAAAAAGTGGAGAGAATCCGAGCATCCAAGACCAATTTGTGTAAGTTTGGTTCACTCTTGGCCTGCTTATTATTTTATGTTCAAATTTTTTTTCCTTCAAAAGGCACATTTGTATGGAAGAAGGATAGGCCTATAGTTTATCAGATGAATGAGTTTATAGCAGAACTGGGAGACAATTTTGAAAGCATTATGGATGCTTACTTTGAGAGTTTCAGAGAGAAAATGCAGAACATATTCATAATTCCCAAATAATTAGTAGAAGACTATAAGGATGATATATATTTCCTAGTTGCGTGTGACAGAGTGCACATCCAAGCAGTCAAACCTAGGGTTGCATGGGTGAAACCTCTTAAATATAAGGTTAACATAGATGAGACTAGAGATATTATTGAGGCTCTCATTAATGAGCCTGTTGATCCTAAAGAAACATATTTTGGAACTTATGAAGAAGCTAAGGGAAAGATAACATTGGAAATAGAGATTGCCAAAATCTTGAAGAGAGGAAGGAAATGAATTGAGAAGTTTGGAAAGAAATAAGGCAAGTCATCTGACTCTCCTCTCTCAATCACTGAAGGCAAAGAGGATGACATAAAGGAAGAAGAAGTAGGACCTCAGAAAGAAGTGGAAGAGGTAGAAGAAGAGCCTCCTAAGAAGAAGAGGCTACCCCCCAAGAAAACACCAAAGGCTTCTAGCCCTGCCTTCATTGCAAAAAAACCCAAGAGATCTGGAAGAAAATTGATATTTCCTAAAGAAGATGATGAAGAAGATACAGTTAAGTCAATGAAGTATGCTTCCAGAACCAAGGATGAGTAGAAGTTAAAATATCGAGACAGTGTTTGTAGCATTGAAATATGATTCAGATGAGGATGAAAGGTATGTACACACAACACTTATCTCTAAAATTAGTAAACATGATATTTGGGTTATTGATAGTGTTTGTACACATCACATGACTAGTGATAAAAGAAAAAATTGAATTTCTTGAACATTATGATGGAGGATCAGTAATAATGGGAAATGATAAACCATGTCAAGTGAAAGGAAAATATACTTATATTATGCTAAATAATCAAATCAAATGTGAAAATGCTTATTGGGTAAAAGGACTTAACTATAATCAATTGAGTGTTTTACAGTTGAATAACACAGGTCACCGAATTGCATTTGAGAAGAGAAAAGCAAGAATTTATGATGGAAAAGGAAAATTGACCGGTACTGGTGAACAATCTAAAGGTAACTTATTCTATCTTAACATAGCTGAAAATACTTGTTTATTGGCAAAGAATGAATATATATGGCTATGGCATGAAAGACTTTGTCATGTAAATTTTGACAACATGGTTAAGATTAGTAGAACAAGAAAAGTTAGAGGCTTACCGAGATTATCTAAACCAGAACACGTAATATCCAAAAATTTTCAAATGGGAAAGATGTCAAAATCTAGTTTCAAGAGCAAGAATTTTTCATCTAATGACATTTTGGAGTTAGATCATACAGACCTATGTAGACCAATGAGAACACAAATCCAATATGGAGACAAATATTTTATTTTATTTTTTGATGACTACCCTAGGATGATGACTGTCATGTTCCTAAAAGAAAAATATGAAGCATTTAAGATGTTTAAGTGGTACAAAGAAAAAGTAGAAAAATAAACTGATATAGATCTGAAGTGTTTGAGATCTGATAGAGGAGGTGAATTTATTTCTGATGATTTTACTAACTTTTGTAATGAGCATGGAATCAAAAGACAAGTTTCTGCACCAAGGACACCTTAGCAGAACAAGATTGCTGAAAGAAGGAACAAATCATTTGTTGATTGTGCAAGTGTTGGAAATATATTGCAGGCTAGGTGACTGAGAGGGGGGTCAATCGGGAACTAATAAAACTTCTTCACTTTTATCCTTTATTAGATTGTCTAATCTAATTGCATACATGGAATAGAAAATAAGTAAACATTCATAAAGATTGACACAAGATATGGTGACCCAGAAACCTTCCAAATAGAAAGTAAAACTGGGATGGGGATGATACTTGTTGGTTTTTTTCCAGGTTTTGCCCTTTTCCTAAGTTATGTGGTCTTCCCTTTCCAGGTTTTCATGTTTTTAATGTCTAAAAGCCTAAAACTTGTGAAAATTTTCAAAAGTCTTAAACCCTAGCTCTTGTTCAATGTTCAAATTTGAAGAAAAACCCTGAGGCGTTCATTCGCTTATGTTTCACTGTTGCTTTTTCAGTGCACTTAAGTCATGTGTTTTATTCAAATCGCTTAGTCGCGTTACTTCAATCGAATATTCCCTTATCTTTCCCGACTTAGCGATTTCCTTTTGTCACATGGTCTCTTTTAACTTTAGAATATTCCTTTGGCATTCCCAGACTTTGCGATTTCTTCATGTCGTGTGGTCGCGGGATAAGTATGTAAGGAAGAATGATGCAGAAGGGACCCACTAACTAGTCAGGTAATCACAAGAAATTCTCAACAGTTATTAATATGTCTTCAGACTCTGCGATTTCTTCATGTCACGTTATCACCAAATAAATCCAAATTAAAAAAGGTGTGCAAAGGATTCAGTTGCGTAGTCTCGAGAAGGAACGACGATTAAGAGATTTTGACTGAGACTTCGCGACTGACTGTTTGAGGTTTAGAGTAAAGCGTAGTCGGGATGTCACCAGTTTCAGAATGATGACTCAATTTTCCATTGAGCGGTAAGTGAAAAAATGACTTTGTGACATGTGTCATATGGCGAGTGGTTATTGAAGGTTTATCGCATGGTTGATAGAAGGAGAAAATGGAATCAGCGACCACGAGACTTTATGATTTTCCTTTTGTCACCGGGTCTGAGAAAGTTTTAAGGGTATGAAGGAGTTTATGGTGATTAAACGACAGCCGTCAGATAAAGAGATCAGAGGATCCAACGGTGGTCGCAAAGTCTGAGAAAAAAAGTGCCTGAAAGGAAAAGTCCTCACAACTTGGCGATTAAGGTATGTCGCGCAGTCGTCAGATCAGAAAAAGGGGCACATATAACTTGTCATGTGGGAATTAAACACTCAGGTTTTGTATTCCGCGATCAGGGGACTTGGATTGTCACATAGTCTTGAAATGAAATGAAAACGCTCAGCGACTAGGAGATAACCGTAAAGGGTTAAAGGAAATGGTTAGTCGCAAGGTCTCAGAAGAGATAATGAGTTAGTGTTAACTATATGCGACTATGATTTCTGCAGGGTCGCGTGATCGCCATATGGTGACTTGGGTTAGCAGAGGAAAGAAAGTATATTGTCGCAATGTCTAGAAATAAACTATGGGTTAGTGACCGAGGCCCGCGATAAAGAGATTATGTGTAGTCACACAGTCGCATGATCCCAAAATCTAAAAAAATGGTGGCAGTTTTTGATGTGATAGTGTGAATCATTCGGTAACCAATCACAGGCTTGTATGTTGACTGCTGTGCAAAAAGAGTAGCTGAGATGTAAGACAGTTAGCAAATCACAATGTGACATGTCACCTCTTTTTGAATTCTGTAAGGTTTTTTTGAGGATTCACTTTTATGAATTTGATTTCCTATCACGCTCATGCAACTACGGCTAGGTTTTCATTCAAGTTCATAGTATGTCAAATTAAAGACAGAACTGATGTTTCCAAATTTTGAGCTGCATACTTTGAATGATGGCTATAAGCAGTTGATAGTGCTTTCATTTTCATTCACCGAGTTTTCAGAGTAAGAGATTCAAGGCACTGCAAGTATGAGCGGAACTGTTAGTGTTGCTTCAACAAGTGGAGGAAGTGAGGAAGAGCAAAAGGGAAAAGCTAGTTTCTCTAATGAATTCCTCAGGTTGCTGCCTTGCACAACACAGAAGAAAAGAGAAAATGTAAATGTGCTCTTGGACGACTATCACAATATCAGAGATGCTGATACTCCAGGGACAACAGGTTTTTCATTGTTTAATTATTTCTATAAAAATTCTGATAAGGCTATCCCAGTCTCAAACCCTTGGACTTGTGGTTTAGCCAGATTAATTGTCCCTGATGTCTACATAGATGTAGACTTGTTCTTAGAACTGGCCAATCATTATGATGTTTTGTCTAAAATAATCAGAAGGGATGATGGCACTGCCTTGTTAATATTAAACAAAAATTCATTCATGCAGTATTTTGGCTTGTTTAGCACCATGTCTACCAAAATTGACATGACAAAGCAGGAGCATAGATATAGTTTGAAGCTTGGTATTGCTAAAGGCTTATTGCAGAAACTCATGTTGAAGGAAGTGAAAAAGTGCTTAGATCCTATGGCTGGGACGAGCCCATATTATTATAAGGATATACACTTCTACATTAAGTATGTCTCCTATGCCCTATGTAGAGTGCTAGGGATAGATGGTGACGTAGAGAAAATCAATGCTGGCATCCTGATGATGGTGCTAGAATTACAAGAGGTGCATTCAAGAACTAGTTATGATTATATACAACATATCATTGATGAAATGCATGAGGGTTTCATTGCAACCCAGAAAAATTTTAAGGACCCCAAGGAGAAGGAGCCCAAATTCCTTCACTATTCCATACTCATGCATCTCTTGCTGTATTTCAACTTTGTAATCATGGACATCAACAATTTGGCCCCACAAAGGTTTTACTAGGAAGGTCCTAATCCTATCTAATTTTGGGTGAGGGTTTGGAATTACACATCCAAGGACTGTGATTATTGTGCTTTTCAAAATTGGATTATGTATCCAATAGTACAAAGTCTTGGAATCAACAGAACAAGAATCCCATTAAAAGTTATACAACTGCTTAGGCCCTGTGAGTATATAGATGGCTGGGGTGGAAAGCATAATTGGGGTGATTTCTTCTTGGAGGAGAATTATACCATTATCAGGGTATATGGGTGTACTAACCCACCTCATCTCTGACCATATTATGTACTAGCAAGAGTAGCTGCAATGGAATTCATATGGCAGTTGTTGTTAACATATAACGAGCACTTTGCACCGCACAAGAAGGGGACTCTCTAACCCCTAGGCAATTCAAGATTTTCAGCTTTACAATTGGCAAAGGTGCTATTGATGCAGTGAGTCAGTGGCTAGAAGGATGCAGAATGGGGGCAACCCATTATAGATATATTGACCCAGAGGGCTTCATGGCAGGGGTTAGGAAATTGTATACACCTACAATCCCCAATACTAATGTCCACTGTGTGTGCATAGAAGAAGATGCAACAAGGAACATCCTAGATGAGGATGAAATTCAAACAAGAAGAGTCAGGATTCAAGAATTGTTGAATCTTGAAAGACAAATTAAGAGGAATGGGCTATCTTTTGGGGGTTTTTACCCTAATCTCCCATATTTTGATAAAATCAAGCACATGATAGACAATTACTATGTGCTAATTGAACAGTTAGATACTATTCTTGATAAAAAAGGTGCTCAAGAGCTGGACCATTCACTGTCCGAATGTGATAGCAGTAGTGACAGTGATTATGCACGTCCTGGTAGAGATCTTCCACCACAGCAAGATGTTGCTGAGATACCACAGCTGGAAGGAGTAGAGAGCCACATTGTTGATTTAACATTGGTCACCCAGCCTGATGATGTAGAAGAGCCTATTGCTAAGAGGCAAAAATTGGAAGTAGGTCAGCCTTCAGTTGAAGGACAAAGCAAGAAAAAGGACAAGGCTAGGGCCTTAGTACCAGGGAATAGGTTATATGACCATAACCTAAGGAAATCAATCAGG
>MU223182.1:6332159-6343204 GCA_018584345.1 Thuja plicata | reverse complement strand
TCAATGCTGGCATCCTGATGATGGTGCTAGACTTACAAGAGGTGCATTCAAGCACCAGTTATGATTATATACAACACATCATTGATGAGATGCATGAGGGTTTCATTGCAACCCAGAAAAAGTTGAAAGACCCCAACAAGAAGGAGCCCAAATTCCTTCACTATTCCATACTCATGCATCTCTTGCTGTATTTCAACTTTGTAATCATGGACATCAACAATTTGGCCCCACAAAGGTTTTACCGGGAAGGTCCTAATCCTATCCAATTTTGGGTGAGGGTTTGGAATTACACATCCAAGGACTGTGATTATTGTGCTTTTCAAAATTGGATTGTGTATCCAATAGTACAAAGTCTTGGAATCAGCAAAAATAAGAATCCCATTAAAAGTTATACAACTGCTTAGGCCCTGTGAGTATACAGATGGCTGGGGTGGAAAGCATAACTGGGGTGATTTCTTCTTGGAGGAGAATTATACCATTATCAGGGTATATGGGTGTACTCACCCACCTCATCTCTTACCATATTATGTACCAACAAGAGTAGCTGCAATGGAATTCATATGGCAGTTGTTGTTAATAGATAACGAGCACTTTGCACCGCACAAGAAGGGGACTCTAACCCCTAGGCAATTCAAGATTTTCAGCTTTACAATTGGCAAAGGTGCTATTGATGTAGTGAGTCAGTGGCTAGAAGGATGCAGAATGGGGGCAGCCCCTTAAAGATATATTGACCCAGAGGGCTTCATGGCAGGGGTTAGGAAATTGTATACACCTACAATCCCCAATACTAATGTCCACTGTGAGTGCATAGAAGAAGATGCAACAAAGAACATCCTAGATGAGGATGAAATTCAAACAAGAAGAGTCAGGATTCAAGAATTGTTAAATCTTGAAAGACAAATTAAGAGGAATGGGCTATCTTTTGGGGGTTTTTACCCTAATCTCCCATATTTTTATAAAATCAAGCACATGATAGAAAATTACTATATGCTAATTGAATAGTTAGATACTATTCTTGATAAAAAAGGTGCTAAAGAGCTGAACCATTCAGAGTCTGAATGTGATAGCAGTAGTGATAGTGATTATGCACGTCCTGCTAGAGATCTTCCACCACAACAAGATATTGCTGAGATACCACAGCTGGAAGGAGTAGAGAGCCACATTGTTGATTTAACATTGGTCACCCAGCCTGATGATGTAGAAGAGCCTGTTGCTAAGAGGCAGAAATTGGAAGTAGGTCAGCCTTCAATTGAAGGACAAAGAAAGAAAAAGGACACGGCTAGGGCCTTAGTACCAGGGAATAGGTTATATGACCATAACCTAAGGAAATCAATCAGGGAAGGAAAGAAGCAACAACCTTACTTGAATGATAATGTTGAGTTGCCACTTAAGGCCTGTGTTGATGAGAGATTGATTCATCAACATAAATTTTTAAATGATGACAACTTTGTCAAAATAGAGGAGTTTAAATACTTCCTAAGATGGCATAAGACAGAGTAGATAAGATGCCAGTTAACAGTAGATGGGAAAGAGACAATAACAAATGAAGCTCTAGTGGCTTTACAATCTTATGATCTTGAAAATGAGGATATTTCACCCGAGGATGCCAGAAAAATGGTGCTATAAAGTGGAATACTATTGGCTGAGGGATGGGATTTGGCATCTGCCTTCATCATAGACCAAATCAAAAAACAGCCAGATCTCAAAATGGCTAGTGAGGTCCAGATGGGAGATGTAATAAAAGGATTTGGGTATAGCCCAAAATCCCAAGCATTTGCAATGTGGAGCCTGTGCCCAAAAGACCAAAAGCCCCAACTAGTAAATATTCAAGAAAATATGGTGGGAAATCAAATGGTGTGGTTTGTACAGAATACAAGGGATTTAGAAATATCCCAAATCATGACACATTGGGATCACTTAAATGAGGACAAAACTAAACAATTGTCTGATAAGTGTAGCAATTTATTAGAAGAGCAAGTGCATTGTCTAAAGACAGGGAGATGTGTCATATACAATTGCACCAGCAGGATCAGGTAATCAAGAGATTGCTGAAAGAGTTAGAAGAAAAACCTGAGGTGGTATATGTACCTTCACAACCACCACCATTGCAAATTGAAGATAAGCCTAAATCAGAGGAGGCTGGTGAACAGGAAGCTAATGAAGAAAAGGGAAATGCAATTGCTCTGAAAGCATTGAAGGGTGTACTACAACATAGAATTGAGATTCTAAAGGACAAAATTGATGTTGAACTCAATGCATATAATAAATTGCCATCTTTGCATACGGAGGTAATGGGGTACCTTGCTACTTTGAACCTTTACTTTACTAAATGGTCTGCTAGGGTAAATTTATTTGAAAATTTAGCATCTTTACAAGCCCTAAGACTAGATTTGCCTAAAATAGTAACTGAAGTTGAAGATGAGATCAAAATAGTCAATATTGCTCTCTCATTCTTTAAAGGAAAATTAAAGCAAATAGAGGTTAAGCTAAGCCTCTTTTCAAATGATTTTAATAAGTTTATTCCTTCCTTAAGGGGAGATGATGATCAAGTAAATGTTGTAGATGCCTGGAAGAATGAATTTGACAGCAAGATGCCTGGTGATGAGGCATTTCTCTTGGGAGCAGATGTTGATATTGAAGGATTCAATAAAATATTGGATGAAGCTTTCAAAGCAGAGACTGACATCAACAAATTCCTACTGGATGTCAAGAATATCACTGATGCTAGATGGGATAGAAAAAAGGTGCAAGTATAGAGTACTCAAGACTTTATGTGGCCATCAGATGATGAAGTGAAAGCATGGGAGTTGATGAGCACGCCCAAGAGAAAGAAACCAGCAGTAGAAGAAGAAATCTTGGACAAGTAGTAAAGGTGAACACTTGGCACTGCACTGTTCGAGATAAGAGGGACAGTTATTACAAAAGGAGAATGTAGATGAGTATGCAAGCATGACTATCTGGACTTAGAATAAATACTACCAGCTACCATCTATACAAATTTGATTGCAGTCGCCAGATCGGGAAAAGAACAAAGAATATCTGTTTCCATCTTTTGACTCGGTCGCTCCATCGCTTTTTCTTTCTTTTGTTTCTTTTTTAGTTTTAGGGTTAGGTTTTCTATGAACATCCAAAGCTTGTTGCATCCTAAATATCAAGGGATTCCAAGATGGTCAAAAACCTATATATAGCAGAAAAGTTGTAATTGAAAGAGGTCTTTGAGGTTGGAATTTTTTGGAAAAGAGAAAAAATATATTGTAGAATTCAGATGTTCTGAACTTCTGTCTGTCTTTTGGTGTTGCAAAATCTTTCATGTATGGAAGCTGGATCATATAAATAAAATATGGTGCAATTTTACTCTCTTCAATTGCTGTCTCTTTATTCTCTGTGTATGCTCTTTTATGTTTAAGTTTGCAAGGCATACTGAAGCATTTTGGTTATTAGGTAACTATCTAATTGCTTGCAAGTTTCTTTTGAGGAAAGAACTAAGTTTTGTGAGTAATTTCAGGGAGCATAATGGTTTTTTAAAGATTTAATACAATCGTTTAGAGGTAACAAGGTATTTTGTAAGGCAACTTATCTTAATTGCACGTGGGTTGTAATGCTGCTTACTGTATTTTGTTTCTATGAGATCTTAGTGTATTGACTCTGTAACCCAAAGGACAGGCACTGGTCCAGAAATTGGTCTAATAACCCATCATAATCCAAGTTATTTCAAGGCATCAAAACCAATTTAATCAAAATACTCTTGTTATTAAGAAAAAACAAACCGAACTTAGTAAGGACTCATGTCAGCAGGACAGTGTCCATTTTAGTGATTCCTTGGAGAGTGAATCATTAGGTTATCCCTCCTAAAAGAAAAGGAAGAAGGATGAAAGTCCTTATCTCATTGGTGTATGTTGTTAAAACCATAGCCTGGCTTATAGTACTCTATTTTAAATTAGTCATTGCAATCTCTCGAGTATTATACAAGTTATTACAATGAGGTTTTTAGCACATAACCTGTGAATGAAACAATCCACCAAATACATAGATTGAGATATCAGTAATCTTCAAAAGGTAAAACCTGCCTGAGTCTGTGGAGCTCAAAAATGAAGAAAGATCTTATCCAATCCTTAGAAATTAGTCTTTCTCTTGCCTAAAAGAGGTTGCAACTGAGTATACAAGGTATACTGTCATCATTAGGTAAGTGTTACAAGAAAAAGAGCTAACAATACCCACAATTTTTAGAACTACAGTAATAAAGTTGACCGGTTAAGGCTTACAATTGACCACTTTTGATGCTCTGCCCTATTAGGAGCAATAAGGACTATTAGGTCCACCTTCTGAAAGGATTTATACAATAAAGTTAAGTATGAAATCTACTAGGAGATTTGTAAAGGGTTTTTAGGTCCACCCTAGTAAAGGATTTGACTGATACATCTGTTAGAATGAATCAGTGAATGATCTTCCATGCAACTCTAATTTGCTGAATAAGATCCTTTGATGTAGAACTGGTGTAGGAGCACCCCAAGGTCTTTAGGAAGATCTTTAGACATTTTAGCTTGTAGGTTAGTTTGGCCAACCATCCATGGATAAGGACTATGTTATGAATTCCCTAGTGTGTTTTAGGTGTGTTTAGATTTAGGAGAGATTAGGGTTTGTGTGTGGTTGAGTCAAGTTGATTCTAGGGGTCTAGCACCTAGAAGTCAACCAAAAGGTCAAAGGGTTGACCAAAATTCCAAAATGGGAAGATTTTTAATTTTTTAATGTTTTCAAGTCATTTGAGGTCATTTGGTAAGGTTTGAAACCAAATAGGACCATCAAAGTGAAGAAAGTGTCATTTTGACAAAAGTTGTTAAAGTTGTCATGACCAAATCTTGACCAGAGGGTCTAGACATGAGGGATGAGAGTATATAAGGTTATTTCAACCATAATCTAACAGTTAGATTTCATATTGTACGGACTGGTTATTGAAAAGAACCAATTTACACTGTAATTAGCATACATAGCCATCATCCATCACTTTTGTGGATTGAATGGATTGAATGAAAGCATGGAGAGTGTTTAAAATGTAATTACTTAGATCTATATGGAATTGGATTAGTTAATTGTTCTTTATGGTTAGTTTTTGTTTAATTTCTTGTATTTTGTGAGTTCACTGGCCAGTTTTGGTCCAGTCATGTAAAAGATGTCTTTCCTTGGTGTTCTCGTGCTTCAAACACCATGATCACTTGGAATCAATTAGAGCCTTGTATATAATTTGTAGATATTAATTTTGGAGTGTGTGTGTAGGTAAATCTTGAGAACATTCAGGCGCTAGGCGAGTACTGGTTATTCTAGCTAGGGTAACTGAATAGTGCAGAGGCAATGGAGGTTGCTGAGTGATTGGTATGTGCCAATCAAGGTTAGAGGAGTGTGGGGGCATGAATTGAAGACCATATGATGGAAGGAGAAGTTATGAGGAACTTAATTGATCAACTAAAGAAGCCCAAGAAACCAAACGAGTCTTCATGCCCTAGAAACCCTTGTTTTTTGGGGTTTGGTGGAAGTCCACTGTACGTATAGTGTGGGAAATGGAGACCTAAAAAATATTTAAGGTGAGGAAAAAACCACAAATATTATGCAATTTTTTTCGAGGGTTGTTAAGGGATTTTAGGAGAAAATCCACCTTTTCAGTGATTAGGAGGGCTAATAGGCTTAAAAAGGCTACAAGGCCTAAAAGATTAGTGATTTGGAACCCGATTGGAAAATGGGTGAAAGATCTACAAACTTGGATCCATAGGCGTTGGATTAGACCTAAGAGGAGTCAGGAACTAATCCAAAAGAATTTGACACCATTGGAATGGTAGGAGGTTAGGGAAGCCATGGAAGTATGAAGGTTATGAAGGAGAGTTTAGTGAAGAGTCTAAAGTTGGTGGAGAGCTCCTAGTGAGTTAGCGGATTAGAGAGGAATCCTCTAGTTAGGGTAGAGATAGAGACCCTAAGAGAAGACCAAGAGAAGGTATTAGAGAGAGCTAGAAGGCTCTAGGAGAGGAGCTCCCCATAAAATTGGTATCAAATCCATTGAAAGGCTTGAGAGTGGATTAGTGTATGTTAGAGTGGAGTGAATCCATAGGTGAGAACATCATGGTGACCAATGCAGAGTTGGCCAAGGATTTTTCTGAGCAAGAAGACAAGAATAGGATTCTTGAAGAAGAAAAGGAAGAGATGAAGATCAAGATGGCAGAAGTGGTAGATACTTCTAGGAAGTTGAGAGAAGAAATGCATGAAGGAATAGATAAAGGAAAGAAACCAGTAGAAGAGGAGGTAGAACTAGAGCCTGACCCTCTTCTACCTGAGGAACCATTCCTCAAGGAACTCAAGGCATTGAGTGGAAAGGCTCTAGAAGGAATACCAGTATTCTCTGGTAAGATGGATATAGAAATGTTTATGGAATGGCTTGAAGGGATGGAGAATCACTTCGAGTGTGATGGGATTACAGATGCACAAAAGGTAAAGATAGCCAGGTCAAGGCTAAGAGGGAAAGCACTCACATGCTGGAAGTTCTTGCAGGAAGAAAGAGAGAAAGAGGGCAAGAAGCCCATAGAAAATTGGAAAAAAATGGTTGCAAAGGTGAAGGAGAATTACCTTCCAGAAGATTATGACATTCAACTACATAAGAAGAGGCAGAACCTTAGGCAAAAAGACCTAGATGTGCTAGCCTATACTGAGGAATTCCAAAGGATTTGTCTTAGATCAAGAATCCAGGAGACATAGAGTATCAAAGTTGCAAGATACCTTAATGGATTAAGGTGGAACATTCAAGAAGAACCTAGTCTCTTTACCCTGACTTCCATTCATAGTTGTTTTCAAATGGCTTTGAAAGTGGAAGAGAAACTCAAGAAGAGGCATGATTCTAGCTCCAGAGGTAGAGGAAGGGGTAGAGACAATAGAGGTGGCCATAGAGGAGGTTCAATTGGTAGAGGAAGTGACATTAGAGGACAAAGTGACTCCAGATATTCAGAGCAAGGACAAGAAACAAGCAGTAGGGGTGGATACAATAATAGAGGAAGAAGTTCTTACAATAGTGGTAGAGGAAGATCACGAGGTTTTGGGAGAAGCTCTCACTTTTCTTCAATGAAATGCTACAACTATGGATAGTTGTGACATCCTGCATATAGGTGTTCAGATAAACCAACATCCTCACAAGGGGAGAAGAAGATAGCTTATGTCAAAGAAGAATATTTCTCTAAACAATTAGAGGCGAGTCTGGATTTAGAGAAAGGAGAACACCTTATGTTGAGAAGAATACTAATCAAGACACCCACTATAGATGAGCAGAAGTAGAGGAGGGCTCTTTTCAGAGTAAAGTGCAAGATATTGGGGAAGGTGTACAAGGTAATCATTTATTTAGGGTCAATAGATAATGTCATATCTGAGGAGGCAGTAGAGAAGTTGAAGCTCACCAAAATCCCATATGTGTGTCCTTATAAAGTTACATGGTTGAATAAGGGCCAAAACATCTTGGTGAATGAATAAGTGTGGGTAGAATTTTCCATTGGAAAGTATCAAGATAGGATACTGTGTGATGTGTTGCCAATGGATGCTTTCCATCTATTACTTGGCAGACCATGACAGTATGACAGAGAAGCTATCCATAATGGGAAAGATAATAAGCACTCCTTCAAGAAAAATGGGGTAAATTTCAAAATACAGTCTTTAATAGAAGAAGACATAGTGGAGACGAAAGAATCTAGTGCCGTGTTGATTAATGGAAAATAATTCCTAAGGGATATGAAAGATGAGGAAGTTGGCTATGCAATCTTGTTAAGGACAAAGGAGGAGGAGACTCATAAGCAAGCACCTATGCCAAAAGAAGAGAGAGAACTGTTGGACCAGTTCAAGGACATAATATGTGAGGGTACACCAACTTCACTACCACCAAAGAGGGAGATAAGTCATCAAATTGAATTCATACCAGGAGCATCTTTTCCAAATAAAGCTGCATACAAGATGACACCCGAACAAAACAAGGAGATAGCCAGATAGGTGCAAGAAATTTTGGACCAAGGATTGATTAGGAAAAGCATAAGTCCTTGTGCTGTCCCAGTGGTGTTGGCTCCCAAGAAGGGAGGTAAGTGGAGGATGTGTATTGATTCTAGGGAAATAAATAGGATAACTATCAGGTATAGATTTACAATTCCTAGAATAGAAGAATTGATAGATTGCTTGGGGGGTGCTAAGTACTTGTCTAAAATTGACTTGAAGAGTGGGTACTATCAAATTAGGATGAAGGAAGGTGATGAGTGGAAGTTTGCATTTAAGACTACAGAGGGGTTATATAAATGGTTAGTTGTGCCCTTTGGGCTTACTAATGCACCAAGCACCTTTATGAGGGTGATGCATGAGGTCTTGATGGACTATATAGGAGTCTTTATAGTTTTCTGTTTAGACGACATCCTCATATTCAATAAAACCAAAGAGGATCATATGAATCACTTGGAGTTAGTGTTGAAGAAGTTGTAGGAGGAGAAACTGACCATAAAGCTTGAGAAGAGTGAGTTCATGAAGGAAGAGTTAGTCTACCTTGGCTTTGTAGTTTCCAAGGGTGACTTGAAAATGGATAAAGAGAAAGTAGAGGCCATATTGAACTGGCCTACTCCTAAGATAGGGACTGAAGTTATGAGCTTCTATTGGTTAGCCCAATTCTATAGGAAGTTAATTAGGAGATACAGTGAGATTTGTGCTCCAGTCTTAGAGACTATCAAAGGAGGATTGAAGACTAAATTCATATGGAGTAAGGAAGCTAATGAGGGGTTTGAAAGGTTGAAAAGAGAAGTAGCCACTCAACCTATATTGTTGTTACCTATCTAATGACATTATTTTTCCATTAGTATATTCAGAGGAAAAATAGTGACAGAAAGCATTACTGGCAGACAGCAGGCATCATCAGCGAACCATAAGTAGTACCGGTGAAATGCAAGCATACCCGACAACACAAAGAATTTTTGAGAAAAAATGCTAAGTATAAATGTGACAAGCTTCATCGATGAACACAAGCATTACTGGCGAACACAAGCATTACCGGCAACATAGTTTCCAGAATCAACCCGACAGGAACAGACAAGCATACCCGATGACATGTTTAAGAAGGAACACCGACGATCAAGAAAACTGACCATCAGAACTGACAGACAGATCAAGAACCCGCAAATTGTGGATCTGAGTTTTACATGTCGATTAAAGCAATGTAAATCTATTTATAGAGTTTTATTTTTGTTTTAAATCATATTAGATGGTCATGCATGCTTTATGTAAATGCTTTAAAACATCCTAACGGATCAAAAAGCATATCTAACTACATATCAAGATCAAGTTGTATAGCTTGAATCTAGAGTTAACATGTAAATGCATGAATCAAGAATTGAGCCTAGATTAGTATAAATAGATGTTCGTACTCAATTGTGAGTACATGAATTCCTAATAATTGATAGCCACAAAGAGCATCTAAGGAGCAGAAGGCAGAATTCATGCAAAGAGAAGAAACAAAATACATCAGTTAACAAGAACACACAAAGGCTACCGATGAGGCTATTAATCGTGGAAGAATGATTAATAGTATTTTTGGAGCTTCATAGGATCTGTTTTATCAGGAATTGAAGATTGCATTTATCATTAGATCAAAGACTTATGTAGTTGCATTCTAACAAGTGCATCACATCTAAAATCCTTTTGTAGAAGGTGGACTTAACCGTCCTTTGTAAATCTCCTAACAGAGTGCACACTTAACAGTGTTGCTAAAGCTTCAAATGAAGTAGATCTTAACAGGTCTCCACTGTAATACTCCTAACAGGGTAGGTCATTAGAAGTGACCAAATTGTAAGCCTTAGCCAACTTTTCTTATATGCAGATAGTGAAGTTTTGTGGGTAACAATCCCCACTGTAGTTTTTACTTCCTTAATAGGAGTTTTCTGCAATACCATATCTTGTGTTATGTTTTATCAAATTTCATGTATGTTTCTTTTACTGTCACACATCAAATGGAATGTATGATATGATTTTATATGCATAAAGAAAGATGAACAGATAGATAAGTTATTTTACAAACTTATGACTAAGGGTTAATGGGCTAACCAAGAAAAGTTTTAGTGGTACTGATTCACCCCTCCCCTCTCAGTACAAATTATCTCAATATAATTCCAACAATTGGTATCAGAGCTGAGTCTCGCTCTTGAAAAGATTAAAGACTTGAGAGAAAAGATTAGAGCAATGGATAAGTTTAGACTGGACATGACTATTGAGAATGAGCAGTTACAGATGCAAATAAAATTTGAGCAGTATAAGGAGGCGAAGATAAAGCTAAGAAAACTTCTTGATGAAAGACAGATTATGGCAACCAGGTTGAATGAGAAAGACTACAAAGAAATGGAAATACAAGAGTATTTTGAAGCAGCAGAATCATCAATGAACAAAGCTTCAAATGCATCAGCTGAAGAGATAACAAGTATGCAAGAGATCAGTCTACATCTGACAGATCAAATCAAGATGCTACAAATTGGTCAAGAGACTCAAATGGTAAAAATGATTGATGTTATGAATGATGCAAGAAAAGATGAAAATGAAAGAACACTAATTATTGATGACAAGAGGAAAATTACAGAGAAGCTACAAGAAAAACAATCAGAGATTCAAAGAGTCACTGAGCATCACCATGAGGTCACCAACCAAATTATTCTTATGAGCCAAGAAGCAAATAGACTAAATACAGAACTCATTGAAAGAATATAGATCATTGGTGAGGTAAGAGAAGAGAATGAGTAATTGAAGTATGAAATCAAAGTCCAGAATCAACACAATGAATTGATCAAAAAGGCTGAGGACAAAAACAAATGGATGGATGATTTTCTTGATGGACAAAGAAGAGTCAACAACTACACATGATTAGGGTACAATAAGAATGAAGAATCCTCTAATCAAACTGATAAGAGGAATGCTTTCACAACCCCAAGATCCAAGAAGCTGTCATGCAATCACTGTGGAAAACTAGGCCACACCTCAAACATTTGTAGAAGCAAAATGAAAGGTAT
>MU223182.1:6262094-6319621 GCA_018584345.1 Thuja plicata | reverse complement strand
ACAGATCAAGAACCCGCAAATTGTGGATCTGAGTTTTACACGTCGATTAAAGCAATGTAAATCTATTTATAGAGTTTTATTTTTGTTTTAAATCATATTAGATGGTCATGTATGCTTTATGTAAATGATTTAAAGCATCCTAATAGATCAAAAAGCATATCTAACTACAGATCAAGATCAACTTGTATATCTTGAATCTAGAGTTAATGTGTAAATGCATGAATCAAGAATTGAGCCTAGATTAGTATACATAGATGTTCGTACTCAATTGTGAGTACATGAATTCCTAATAATTGATAGCCACAAAGAGCATCTAAGGAGCAGAAGGAAAAATTCATGCAAAGAGAAGAAACAAAATACATCAGTTAACAAGAACACACAGAGGCTACCGACGAGCAGATTAAGGTAATACTCAATCATGGAAGGATGATTAATAGTATTTTTGGAGCTTCATAGGATATG
The DNA here is from genome assembly GCA_018584345.1 of Thuja plicata. Taxonomy (NCBI): domain Eukaryota; kingdom Viridiplantae; phylum Streptophyta; class Pinopsida; order Cupressales; family Cupressaceae; genus Thuja; species Thuja plicata. The sequence continues at coordinate 6,319,159 of MU223182.1, read as the reverse complement.
TTTTATCAACAATTGAAGATTGCATTGATCATCAGATAAAAGACTTATGTAGTTGCATATTAACAAGTGCATCACATCTAAAATCCTTTTGTAGAAGGTGGACTTAACTGTCCTTTGTAAATCTCCTAACAGAGTGCACACTTAACAGTGTTGCTAAAGCTTCAAATGAAGTAGATCTTAACAGGTCTCCATTATAATACTCCTAACAGGGTAGGTCATCAGAAGTGACCAAATTGTAAGCCTTAACCGCCTTTTCTTATCTGCAGATAGTGAAGTTTTGTGGGTAACAATCCCCACCGTAGTTTTTACTTCCTTAACAGGAGTTTTCTGCAATACCATATCTTGTGTTATGTGTTATCAAATTTCATGTATGTTTCTTTTACTGTTACACATCAAATGGAATGTATGATATGATTTCATATGCATAAAGAAAGATGAACATATAGATAAGTTATTTTATAAACTAATGACTAAGGGTTAATGGGCTAACCAAGAAAAGTTTTAGTGGTACTGATTCACCCCTCCCCTCTCAGTACAAATTATCTCAATATAATTCCAACACTATCTTTGATAAACCATTCATTGTGGAGTGTGATGCAAGAAGCATTACAGTAGGAGCTATCCTAAGCCAAGAAGGCACCCTTGTGGCCTTTTTCAGTGAAAGACTAAATGAGGCTAAGTTTAGGTACTCTTCCTATGACTTGGATCTATATGCTCTTGTACAAGCCTTAAATAAATGGAGGCATTATCTATTTTCTAAAGATTTTTTTGTCTTTACAGACAACCAAGAATTGAGTTGCATAAACACTCAAGACAAGCTTAGTTTGAGACACATAAAATGGATGGAGTTCCTATAGTCATATACCTTCACTATAAAACATAAGAAGGGGGTGCAAAAAAAAAGTTGCAGATGCCCTTAGTAGGAGACTACTCACCATTCAAGAGATTCAGTTGCAAAGTACATGAGTTGAAGGTTTTAAAGACCTATATGAGGGAGATTTAGATTTATCAGAGATTTACAAAGTGTGCAAAGATTTTGAGAATCACTTTCATAGTGTGTTTGCAGAGTATACATTGTAGAATGTATTTCTATTCAAAGGAAATCAACTTTGTGTTCCAAAAGGTTCAATGAGGGAGAACCTCATACAGGAGAAACATAACAAGATCCTAAGTGGACACTTTGGACTAAACAAGGCATTAGACTTAGTGGAAAGGTTCTACTGGTGGCCAAAGATGCAGAAGAAAGTGAGAAGATATGTGAAACAATGTGGCATATGTCAGAAGGCTAAATGCACTTCATCAAATGCAGGACTTTACCAGCCATTACCCATCCCATGTAGACCTTGGGAGTGCATAAGTATGGATTTAATAGTGGGGTTACCTAGGAATCCAACTAGTTTAGATAGTGTGTTTGTAGTGGTAGACAGGTTTAGTAAGATGAGCCACTTCATACCATGCAAAACAACACATGATGCCATCCATATTGCCTACTTGTTCTTCAAGGAGATAGTGAGGATTCATGGCCTACCAATGAGTATTGTTGCAGACAGGCTATGGAAGAGACTAGGTACAAACTTATCTCATGGATCTACCTATCATCCTCAAATAGATGGGAAGACTGAAGTAATCAATAGAGTTCTTGGGAAATTCCTTAGATGTCTGACAAAGGAATATGGACAAGGATAGGAGCAAGTTATTCCACATGCAGAATTTGCCTATAATGATAGCACAAATAGGACTACAGGGAAAAGTCCATTTGAGATTGTGCATGGGGCACATCCAAGGGGTGTGATGGAGCTCAGAGACCTCAAAGGATATGAGGGATTTAGTGGACATGCTGATGACTTTGCACAATCAATGAAGGAAGTTCATGAATAAGTGAAAAAGACCTTAATGGAGGCCAATAAGAAGTTGAAGGCTAAAAGAGATGAGGGGAGAAGAGATTTATAGTTTGAAGTGGGTGAGTTAGTAATGGTGTTCCTGAATAATGAAGGACTACAAAAGGGGAAACCTAGTAAGCTACATATGAAAATGATTGGACCTTGAAAGATATTGGCTAAGTATGGACCCAATGCTTACAAGGTGGAGTTGTCCAAGGAGATGTCAATTTCTCCAATCTTTAGTGTGAAGGATTTGATCAAGTATAAGGGGCCAGATATGGATGAGTTGTAGTATAGTACAAAGACACATAAGGATGTGGGAAATTTCAAGAATCTGGAATAGGTCAAGCCACAAGTGGAAAAGATATTGGATTCTAGAGTAAAGAAGAAGACAAGACACAAAGTCTAAATGGAGCATCTAGTGAAGTGGAGACATCAACCAGAGTTAGAAGCCACTTAGATAGCTAAGAGTGACTTCAAGAAGCATGGAATCAGTGAGGAGTTCCTAACACCACAAGTACCTTAACTTGCTTGTTGCAAGGGGAGGATGGTGCAGGAGAACCCTAAGGTCTTTAGGCATTTTGGCTTGTAGGTTGGTTTGGCTAACCATCCATGAATAAGTACTATGTTATAAAGTCCCTTGTGTATTTTAGGTGTGTTTAGTGTTAGGAGAGATTAGGGTTTGTGTGTGGTTGAGTCAAGTTGATTCTAGGGGTCTAGCACCTAGAAGTCAACCAAAAGGTCAAAGGGTTGACCAAAATTCCAAAATGGGAAGATTTTTAAGTTTTTAATATTTTCAAGTCATTTGAGGTCATTTGGTAAGGTTTGAAACCAAATAGGACCATCAAAGTGAACAAAGTGTCATTTTGACAAAAGTTGTCATGATAACTTTTCAAAGTTGTCATGACAACATTTCCTAGATTTTAGGAATCGGCTCTTATGATGCCCAAATCCTGACCAGAGGGTCTAGAAATGAGGGATGAGAGTATATAAGGTTATTTCAACCCTAATTTGATAGTTATATTTCATATTGTATGGACTGGTTATTGAAAAGAACTAATTTACACTGTAATTAGTATACAGAGCCATCATCCATCACTTTTGTGGATTGAATGGATTGAATGAAAGCATTAAGAGTGTTTGAAATGTAATTCCTTAGATCTCTGTGGCATTGGATTAGTTAATTGTTCTTTCTATTTAGATTTTATTCAATTTCTTGTATTTTGTGAGTTCACTGGCCAGTTTTGGTCCAGTCATGTAAAAGATGGATTTTATTAGTGTTCCCTGGGTTCAAAATCCATGAATCACTTGGAATCCATTAGATCCTTGTATATAATTTTTAGATATGCATTTTGGAGTGTGTGTGTTCAGGGGAAGCTTGAGAACATTCAGGCCCTAGGCGAGTACTGGTTATTCTGGCTAGGGTAACTGAACAGTGCAGAGGCAATGGAGGTTGCTAAGTGATTGGTATGTGCCAATAAAGGTTAGAGGAGTGTGGGGGAATGAAGTGTATACCATATTATGTAAGGATAAGTTCTGAGGACCTCAATTGATCAAATAAAGAAGCCAAAGAAACCAAATCAGTCTTCATGCCCTAGAAACCCTTATTTTTAGGTGTTTGGTGGAAGTCCACTGTACGTATAGTGTGGGAATTGGAGACCTAAAAAATATTTAAGGTGAGGAAAAACCCACAAAGATTATGCAATTTTTTTCTAGGGGTGTTAAGGGATTTTAGGAGAAAATCCACCTTTTCAATGATTAGGAAGGCTAATAGGCTTAAAAAGGCTACAAGGCCTAAAAGACAAAGTAATTTGGAACCCGATTGGAAAATGGGTGAAAGATACACAAACTTGGATCCATAGGGGTTGGATTAGACCTAAGAGGAGTCAGGAACCAATCCACAATAATTTTACACCATTGGAATGGTAGGAGGTTAGGGAAGCCATGGAAGTGTGAATGTTATGAAGGAGAATTTAGTGAAGAGTCTGAAGTTGGTGGAGAGCTTGTAGTGAGTTAGGGGATTAGAGAGGAATCCTCTAGTTAGGGTAGAGATAGAGACCCTAAAAGATGACCAAGAGAAGGTCTTAGAGAGAGCTAGAAGGCTCTAGGAGAGGATCTCCCCATCAAGAACTGATCACTTGAATGTGATAGATGATTCTCTATTGTTCCTTTATACTATTTTAGCCTTCTAATCAATTTGACTCTTCATATTTGCATCCATACATGTTGTTCTAATGATTGAAATCTCTCTTACTATATCTTCTATCTTGTATATTTGGATAAACAAAGTATCTTACATATATACCTATCCAAATCAATTACTTCCACAAGTCGGCTACTATCATATTAAATAGTATCAAACAATATGTACTAAGTCATCCCAATGTTAATACTTGGGTCTAGTAATCCACTTGGGTGATATACTAAAACTCAAGCGATATAGTGAACTTGGAAACTTTGGCACTTGATTGACATTGGGTGCTCAGTCCACATTGATCACTCAGAGATGGTATGCAACTCGGGTAACATTGGCGACTTGGCAGACACTGCTTGGAACTAACTGCTTGGTCGACACTGCAACTGCTTGGCTCGATCAACACTGCAAGATGCTGGCTTGGTTAACATTGTAACAATATGAATGACTAAGGGTTTTGGAACTAATTGACAATATGTCTTTCTATAAGGTCTACAATCACCCCCTTTGGCATTAGTGACAAAAACACTTATCATACAAAAAATTCTGATCAAACAAACTGATAAGTCAAAACTCCCCCTTAACATGTGCTTGGGTTCTTGGCTCAGTTTTGACTACTGCTCTGCAACTCAGTTGGAACTGACTCTATTTTTGAATTTTCAAAACTATTTTTGTAACTCTTCTATATATATCTTCCTCTTCTCTGTACATATATTTCCTCATATATATATATATATATATATATATACATATATCCTATCTTTCCCCCCTTTTTTGACACAAATGCCAAAAATGCATTTCTAAAAGGTAATACCAAAATGTGAAAGAAAATCACTGTCTCTTCAAAATTTGAGACAAAGCCTCATCCCAATTATTTTTTAAAACCTTCAGGATGTGCAACTCAATCTTAATTTCTGCAAAAAACTCCATGATAAGGTCTGCAACTGAAAAATTGTTATCATGGATGAGTGTCTTTGCATGAGAAATATGTTTTTGCATTAAATCCTTATGAGGAATGGGTTGGCTTTGAATTTCTGATAGGGAGTCCCTAGTTCTATCTTCTTCCCTCAGTAACTCTGCCTACAGATCAGTCAGATACTCGATCTTAACAAAATGTGTTGAACTTGAACATGGATCAAATGCCAACTGGATTGCACTTGCCTTCAAATCATTGTCAATCTTTGTCAGCTTACTCTTTATTTCCATGGTAAAGTTTGATGTGTCACTCAACATTACAAATAATGCAACAACATTATTTATGGTGGTTTCTAGAGAGCTAATAATGGTGGATAGATTTACTTGATCTATTGCAATTTTACCTGCAACATTCTCTAGAACCTTATTCTCAAACTTTCTCTCTGCCTTCTGCAGTAATTTCTCCTGACCACTAAGATCTTTGTTAAACTTGTGAACTATGTCAACAAGTTGGTCCATTATAGAGTCTTTCTCATTTACTTAAATCTCTAGTGAATCAAGGAATATACCTTTGATGTCCTCTAGCACTCTGTTCCTTTTCTTCTCAACTCAGAGCTTCTATTGTTTGGATCTTTTCTTCCATAGATCCCCAAGGATGTCCATCTGCTCGGCTGTCAGGATAGAAAGAGCCCAATTTAGAATCACAATGTATTCCTCAAGTTCAACTTCATCAATAATTGTTTCCTTTTCTTTACCCTTGACCTTGGGATTAGGTGAAGGAATGATTTCCTTACCTTTTCCATCATCATCCTTATCTTTTCCATCCTCAACCTTATCCTCCATGTTCAGTTGGAGTAGGTCATTAACTATCTTTGCACCAATTGTAGAATCTATACCAACTATAGAAATATTCATAGTATCCTATTGTGACTTCATCTGGCTTGGACTAGTAGTAGGTAGATCCTGATGCTCAGTTCCTACTAAACTTAATGTAGACTCTGTGGTCTTTTCCTTTCTCAGAGATAAGGAAAATGGACTAGGTGATTGGGGAAGGGATGCCATCACTGCCACTGCTATCTGATCTGCATCAGATTCCTGAATAGTCTGTGCCTTAGGTAGTTCTTGATCTTTAACCTATACATAAGGATCTGTACTTGGTTCCTTTGTCTTATCTTCAAAAATGGACTTCTACAACTTAGTTGTAGTATGCACAACACCCTCTATTTTCTTTCCCAAAACATGAAAGGTCCCAAACCTTTGAGTATGTCTACTCTCATATTTAGACATAGCATCTTTTACCTCCTTTTTAGTCAATGTAGGCATGAGTGTCTTCAAGGTTTGTTTTCTGATGTCCCTTTCAATTTGGACTACATTGATCCAGTGAATGGTGATTGCCTTAAGAAGGTCTTTAGTCATTTGGATTTTTAATTCAGATGGATCATACTTCCATTTTTCCATCTTCTATACTAATGCATCCTATACCAACTTCTGCTCATCCTTGGTTCTGGAAGCATACTTCAGTGATGACATATTTCCTAAAGAAGATTCTAGAAGCATACTTCAGTGATACTTCATTTGTGTCAAAAAAATGGGGAAATATAGGATATATATATGTATATATATGAGGAAATACATGTACAAAGAAGAAGAAGATATATATAGCAGAGTTACAAAAATAGTTTTGAAAATTCAAAAATAGAGTCAGTTGCAACCGAGTTGCAAAGCAATAGTTAAAACTAAGCCAAGAACCCAAGCACATGGTAAGGGGGAGTTTTGACTTATCAGTTTGTTTGATCATAATTTTTGGTATGATAAGTGTTTTTTTCACCAATGCCAAAGGGGGATATTGTAGACCTTATGGAAATATATATTGTCAATTAGTGCCAAAACACTTAGTCATTCATATGGTTACAATGTTAACCAAGACAACAACTTGCAGTGTTGACTGAGCTAAGAAGTTGTAGTGTCGACCAAGCAGTTAGTTCCAAGCAGTGTCTACCGAGTCACCAATGTTACCCGAGTTGCATACCATCTCCGAGTGATCAATGTGGACCGAGCACCTAGTGTCAACCGAGTGCCAAAGTTGCCAAGTTCACTATATCGCTCGAGTTTTAGTATATCACCTGAGTGGATTATTGGACCCAAGCATCAACATTGGGATGACTTAGTACATATTGTATGATACTATTTAGTATGATAGTAGCTGACTTGTGGAAGTAATTGATTTGGATAGGTATATATGTAAGATACTTTGTTTATCCAAATATACAAGATAGAAGATATAGTAAGAGAGATATCAATCATTAGAACAACATGTATGGATGCAAATATGAAGAGGCAAATTGATTAGAAGGCCAAAATAGTATAAAGGAACAACAAAGATTCATCTATCACATTCAGGTGATCAGTTCTACATCAAAGGATCTTATTCAACAAATTAGAGTTGCATGGAAGATCATTCATTGATTCATTCTAATAGGTGTACCAGTCAAATCCTTTAACAGGGTGGACCTAACAATCCCTTAAAAATCTCCTAGTAGAGTGCATACTTAACTGTATTGTATAAATCCTTTCACAAGGTGGACCTAACAGTCCTTATTGCTCCTAATAGGGTAGAGCATCAAAAGTGGTCAATTGTAATCCTTAACCGGCCAAATTTATTACTACAGTTCTGAATCTCATGGGTATCATCCCCATCCCATGTTTACTTTCTATTTGGAAGGTTTCTGGGTCACCATATATTGTGTCAAGTGTTATGAATGTTTACTTATTTTCTGTTCCATGTATGCAATTAGATTAGACAATCTAATAAAGGATAAAAGTGAAGAAGTTTTATTAGTTCCTTATTGACCCCCCGCTCAGTCACCTAGCCTATAATATATTTCTGACACTTACACAATCAACAAATGATCTGTTCCTTCTTTCAGTAATTCCATTCTGCTAAGGTGTCCTTGGTGCAGAAACCTGTCTTTTGATTCCACGCTCATTACAAAAGTTAGTAAACTCATCAGAAATAAATTCACCTCCTCTATAAGATCTCAAACACTTCAGATCTGTATTAGTTTCTTTTTCTACTTTTGCTTTGTACCACTTAAACATCTTAAATGCTTCAGATTTTTCTTTTAGGAACATGACAGACATCATCCTAGAGTAGTCATGAAAAAATAAAATAAAATATCTATCTCCATAATGGATTTGTGTTCTCATTGGTCCACATAGGTCTATATGATCTAATTCCAAAATTTCATTAGATGAAAAATTCTTTCTCTTGAAACTAGATTTTGACATCTTTCTCATTTGACAATTTTTGCACATTACGTGTTTTGGTTTAGATAATCTGGGTAAGCCTCTAACTTTTCTTGTTCTACTAATCTTAACCATGTCGTCAAAATTTACATGACAAATTATTTTATGCCATAGCCATATATCTTCATTCTTTGCCAATAAACAAGTATTTTTAGCTGTGTTAAGATAGAATAAGTTACCTTTAGATTGTTCACTAGTACCGATCAATTTTCCTTTTCCATCATAGATTCTTTCTTTTCTGTTCTCAAATGCAATTTGGTGACCTATGTTATTCAACTGTAAAACACTCAATAGATTATAGTTAAGTCCTTTTACCCAATAAGCATTTTCACATTTAATTTGATTATTTAGCATAATATAAGTACCTTTTCCTTTCACTTGACAGGGTGTATCATTTCCCATTCTTACTGATCCTCTAACATAATGTTCAAGAAATTCAATTTTTCTTTTATCACTAGTCATGTGATGTGTACAAACACTATCAATAACCCAAATATCATGTTTACTAACTTTAGAGATAAGTGTTGTATCTACATACCTTTCACCCTCATCCGTATCATCTTTCAATGCTACAAACACTGTCTCAATATCTTCATCACTGTGAGAGTTGTTGTCATTAACTTTATCTTCAGCAATGTAACAATCTTTCTTACCTTTATCTTTGTAATCTTGGTTATCTCTTCTATCATACTGCCAGTTTCTCCTGAAGTGTTGGTCATCCTTTCTATCATTAGATCTATCATTTCTATCATCATTCTTTTTGTTAGGGCATCTTGCAGTAAAATGGCCAATCTCTTTACAGTTAAAGCATATCAAAGGTAGTTTACCTTTATATCTTCCTTTACCTCTGTGTAATCTTCTAACCATTAAAGATTCAAGTTCATCAAGTTCCTTGTCACTGTTATTTTTGATTATGTGTTTGCTACTAGATTTACTAATTTTCAAAGTAGACATAAATGCAGATTCCATAGATGGTACAATACTATTGTCAAATTTATTCAGCTCAAAAGAAATCAATCTAGCAATAAGACTATCAACAATAATGTTATTTCTAGGTGCTACTCTCATTTCATGTATTGCAGAAACTCTTATAGAATAAATAGGAAATAGAGTTCTAAGAATCTTACTCACAATTGTGTCTTCATCAATGGTTCCACCAGATCCTCAAATAGCATTCACAACTTCTTTAATCCGAGTACTATATTGTGTGATGTTTTCTCCTTCCTTCATTCGTATGTCATCAAACTTTCCACGAAGGCTCTCATCTTTGGCTCTTAGTACATTCACATCTCCTCCATAAACTATTGTAAGTTGATCCCACATCTACTTGGCAGTTGTACAATTCTTGATGTCCTCAAATTTAGAATTGGTAATTGAAGAGGCAATCTCCACCATGATAAGGTTATGCTCATATTTGTCTTTCAACTGATTTACTGTCAAAGCCCTAGTAGGTAGAATGAGTTCATTGTCCCAAAAATCTTCAATGTTTCTTTCAATTCTTGATAGGTATATTCTCATTCTTCTTTTCCATTTCTGGAAGTTATCCTTGTTCATCTTAGGTGCATCTCTCTTATACATCTTGCGATCTTTAGCTCAAGTCCTTGAAAACTTTCTTCTTAGCACTATATGCTCCTTGATACCAATTGTTTGAATAACTAAGAGGGGGGGGGGGGGCGGNGGGGGGGGCGTGAATCAGTTAGACTCATTTCCCTCACAAAATTATCCTATAGCCTCAAATTTCTCAAGATGTATAACAAAAAAAATTCAATCATATGAAACTCAACTCGGTGAAAATGTAATCTATAAACTTAAACTTTGATCTGTAGTGTTTACCCAGTGTCAGTAAATTAATACTGTGATTACCGATCTAGGTCAATAAAATAAAGTGTAAAGTAAAATAAAAATCCACAAAATTCAGACAAATTGACACATAGATTTTTAATGTGGAAACCCTGTTAAGGGAAAAACCACCTAGGACCGGTAACCTAAAATATTTTCACTCTTCTGAAGTGGGCTCAGTGAAGAGCCAACCCTATTAAAGGTTACCATGCACACTATTAAATGTGACCTTGTTAGAGGATTTAAAACTAACATTTCTCTCTTGACCATGCATTCACTATGGGGTCAACAAGAAAACAATCGTCATTCTCTGAATGTTATAATAAAGATTCACTATCCCACTTGGTTAAGAGATTTATCTGTAACAATGGTTAAAATGATATAGTCATGATATGATTCAAATACAACTCTAATATGTAGATATTCAGATCTATTCTAAGTAAATAATACCTCTAATCAATTTGTTCACTTCAGTTCATATCATACTTGTTCTGCTTGGTAATCTTCTTTCCTTTGTTTGCTCGACGATGTCTGCAGAAATGCTCGGTTATGTTTTTAACTAGTTTGATCAGTCATGTAACAAATTTGCATGTATGCTTCAACATCTATCAATACTTGCATGATTTAGAAATGAATCTCTTGTCTCTTATATAGACATCATGTATAATTAATTTTCATCCTTCAGATCTTGCCACTTAATCTCCATCGTTCATTTTCTCGCTTGATCCTTCCTCGCCAGTTGTGTTAAAAATATGTTTCAATCTCTGTCGTTCAATCTTCTTGGAATTTTCATAACCATTTGATCAAATAAAAAACTTTATCTTTTACCTTGAAATCATCAATTTCCAGATCAACATCCAAGTCGGCCTCAATTAGAATTAATTGCTCGGTCTTAGTATTAACTATGTTGTGTCAGTAATCCCTTGATTGGTTATCACTATTGCTCGGTATACACTGCATTTTAATCAGTTATTACTATCACTCGGTGTATACAAAAATCTTCATTTTACCGACCACATAAACATTGTTTGTTCGAGATCTTTAATACATAAAAAATGTATTCCACCATAATAATACTCAAATAGGTTGACATGAATGACAATACATTAATTGATAATGTTTATCATCACTTCTGCAACTCAGTTGAATATCAACAAATGAATTCAAACATATAATCAGTTGTAGTTCATCACAGACGTATCTCATGCGCCCCTTTCACTAAAGCTTAGGTGGTCAAGCTATGGAGTGGTTTTCAAAGTTACCCACTGGGATCAAAATTTTTGATGAACTAATGAATCTATTTTTACAACAATATTCATATAACATAAAATATCCCGTGTCTATGATCGAATTATGTAGCATTCAACAATAGACGGGAGAATCATTCTTAAATTTTCTTCAGCGATGGAGAAGATTATTTTCTAGATATCCACAACTCATTTCTGAGTCTGAAAAGATGGATATATCTACCAACGCATTAATCGACAAGTATAATTACCCGCTTCAGATGAAATATCTTTCTACTTTCGATCAACTTGTGAAGAGTGCACTGAATATTGAAACTGTTCTTGTCAAGAAAGGTGAAGTTTCCCTTTCAAAAGAAACAAAATTTAATTCCAGTTCCAAAGATAAGACCAACTACTAGAATAAGAACAAGCATGTAGTGAATGATGGAGTAGTCAATAATGTTCCTCCCCAACCCAAACCAACAGTATTCAACTTTACAAGTGGCTCAAAAACCATAAAAGCTGCTAAAAACACCACAAAGGTACCCTCTAAAGGGGTTAGTAACCTCATGAAAGAAAAACCTTGGGTTAAACGCAAGAGGGACTTTGATACTTTCAGTTAATCTTATGAATCAGCCCTTAAGACTCTACTAGAAAACAAACTAATCATGTTTCTAGATAACTCCAGGCCATATGAACCAGACGTGAAACCAAAATGGTGGAGAGACAATTATTACTGTGCATATCACAAAAATAAGGGACATACCATGGAGAACTGCATGAGGTTATAATTGTAACCACCTTAATTTGGTTTTATTTGATCATAGACCCTATTTTCCCTAAGTGTGATCATACCCCTAATTATGTCATGTCAATTCTTCAATTAATTGACATAATTATTTTAAATCAAATTTAATCTCCTAAGTGATCTAATCACTAAATTACATTAATTGCCTTAGCCAATTAAATCAAATCAAATCAATTAAATAAAAAAACAATCAAATACATGGATAATGTAATTAAATAAAAAGAAATTAAATAAATCCTAATTACAACTCCTCACTTGCAAAAGGGAAAGTCAATTCCCTAGCCAATGAGAGTTAAATCACTTGGATCACCTCACATGGATCACCAAGGATTCAATCTCCACCTCTCTTCAACTTTAAATCCTAACCTCTCATTCCTCAAATTCTTCTATAAATGGAATGAATTTTGAGCTCAATGGGCCCATAATATTAGAATTTGAAAGCATCCTTATGCTGCCCCTAATTTCTAGAATTTCAACTACAAACTTATGCTACTCCTATTCTTAGAGATTTCTATTGCATTTTAGCTCAACTTTCTTAGAAATTGTCATAATCTTTCATTTGGAGCTTTAAAATGATCTGTTCTTGAGCATTTTAGCTTAAATCCTTTAAATCTTCCATTCTAAGCATGAATGTGTTACTGATTAATGCATAATCTGAGGGCAAATTATAGCATTCTTCTAACTCTTCTTAGATAGGGAGCAATATGTCAAACTTAGTGATATTTGTGTGTTTTTCCCTTGATTTACATGTTTATTTCACTAATGCAATGAAATATTGAAGTGTTGTGTTGTAGCTAGTAGATCCACAAAATACACACATTTTTGGCGCCCACCGTGGGGAAAATCCTTAGATTTTACCTCATTTTCTAATCATTTTTGATTGATTTTGGTTCTCTGTTTCTAGGTCCAGAGTTTCCTTTTGTTGATCCAGGCTCACATTCGGGAAAGGGCCTCGCATACGGGAAATTAGATTGCATCCCAAGTTTCTAAACTCACATTTGGTGATTTCTACATCGCATCTGGTAAAGGATCGTATCTGGTAAGGTTTGGTATTGCCTTTTGTGCATAGCATCGCATTCGGGAAAGGGCCTCACATACGAGATATCTAGGATCACATTAGGAAAGGAAATCACATCTGGTTATTTGATTTGCAAATTGAAATATCTAACCACTAATATTGTGACCTTGTTTGTTTCTGTCCTTTAAACAACCTAACTATTGATTGTAGGTTGCTGTCAGAGCTTTTTTTTCTCAAAAGGTGGAAAGTAACTACTAACTTGTGGTTTATTAGGTTGTAGAATTTTTCAATTTGATTTAATTTGTTCAAAGCTTTAAAACTAAGTACATTTTCCAATCACTTACTAAATTGATCAGAGGATAATTCTCTTTTCCTTTAAGGAAAATCAGAAACTAAAAAGTCAATTTAGGATTTGAGAAGAATTTGGGGAAAAATTGAACAAGGCAAACTCACATTGTATAATTCTTTTGGGGATAGTAATTAAAAAATCAAAGCATTAAATCTTGTGGTTAAATGAACAAGAACATTTTATAATTCTTTTTGGGAAAGTAATTGAACAAATCAAAGCATTAAATATTGTGGGAAAATTGAACAAAGCAAATTCATTGTCTAAATTTTGGGAAAAGTAAATGAACAAGCAAATCACCTAATTTGGGGAAATTGAACAACACAAATTTTCTTTTCAAATGCTTTGTGCTTTCTTAAAATAGGAACTTAAATTTGAACTTAACCTTACTACTTAGTCTCACTAGAGGCTTTGCTCTTCTTTGCAAGTGGAGGAATCAAAGAGTCATCATGGGAGATTGAGTTTTGAGTGAAGTAGTTTGAGGAAATGAACATGTTTGGTGTGTTTGTGGGAGAAAATGGCATGGAATAGGAGAGTATGCTCTTCTTCTTTTGAAGAATAAAAAATCTAGACTCCTAAGCTCGCCAATCCTTTTCATTGCTTTCAAAAATATTAGAGGGCCTGCCGGTTGAGGAAAAAATCTCCTGAGACGACCCAAGTGAGGACAGTTTTACGCCAACCCTTCCAAATCACTATAATCAATATGCATCCTTGTAGGCCAAAGCCTCAGAAAACATAATCAGTTTTGTTCCTAGAATTTTGACATCATTCCTTGAACATTCTTGAGTGTGTGTAGAGCGGAGTCGCTTGAATCTTGCTTGCGTGACTACACACATTTGAGTACTCATAGGGCTATACACCTCAATTTTTCCTTGTGCAATTATATGAGAGATGATTGCGAATGGATACCCCAACATAATAAACACTTGTAGTCAAATAAACCCTATTTATCTCTGAAAGGGTGATAATCTTTGTACAAGGCAAATAGTGATTTCCCCAAGATACTCATCATTTTGTGCCCTCCCTTGCATTTGGAGCCAGCTAATACAACATCATGACTAGAGCCATTGCATACTTGGTGATGGTCGTATTCTAATGAGCATGTGAGTGTGTACTTGAGTCTACGAGAAAGGATTTTCATTCTATGATTAGAAACTAGGGAATAGGGAAAGTGTTTAATCACCCTTAACAAAAGAACATTTCTTGATGTGTCCAAAAAAATCATTAAAAAGATAACTAAAAAAACAAGCAATAATTTTCATTCCCTGACATACATGTTGTTTACAAATCAATCAAAAAGTCTTAGAAAATCCCCGCTGTCAGATAAATTTCTCGCATTTCAAGACAAAACTGACAAAAATATCAAAACCATCAGAGGCTCATTTTTGGTATATCTAAGCTTGCATCTGGTTGCATTAGCTCGCATCTAGGGTATTTCATCACTTCTGGTCATTCCTAGATCATATCTGGTAAAACACAAGCTCGCATCTGGAAAGTAAAGCCTCACATTTAGGGAGTCGCATCTAGGATAATGGGCCCTTACACAAGTGTTTCTTAGAGAAATTTAGTACTTTTGGATACCCTTTTGGCTCTTCAATCTGGTCCTATTGCTCTTGCTGGTCCACCTATTACTATTTCACAGATTTCTTAGGAGTCTACCTTGCATGTCCTCTTGGATTCTCATAATTGGTCTCAAAATGTGTGGTCTTCTCATATATCAAAATCTCTTGATTCTCAGCTCACTATCAGGGCATTCTAACCCTCTGACGTTGAAGTCATTCACTTCCACCAAACGCAAACAAACTTATACTTGGACACACTTACTTGGACAATTTGAGACTCTATTTGACATTATTGGAAAACTTTGACAAAGTTGAGATCTAGCTTTCATGTTTAACACAAGATGCAACAAGTATCTTGTTGACAAATTGAAAGTACCTCCTATATTACTACAATTTCATCAAGGAGAGACATCTTGTAATCCCCTATTCAATCAAGACTCACTCGCAATGGGTGCTCCTCATCAATAATGGAGTAGAGCTTTTGAGGAATACAACAATGAACAAAACCAAAAATATCAAGACAACAATAGCGAAGAAGAACTACATATAAACCATCCTTTGTTTGACTCGGATAGTGATAGAGACATACTCAAGGAAGAGTACAACAAACTCATATAAAGTAGAAAATTCCAAAGGAAATTGGAAAGAATCATTGGTGAAGACAAGGAGAAGTACTTCCTACATCTAGCATCTCTTGGAGTCAAACTCCTTAAAGATTATGATGTTGAGAGACTAAAAGAGAAAGAGGTACCAACACCTATTTCTATTCCCACCAAACAATTGACCTTAGTGCAAGACAAACTTGCAACACTGAAGCAAGAAAAGGTCAAACGAACAAAGGAATACTCTTTGGACCACATATGTCCATTTCCTTTTGACAAGAGTATCAACACGGTTGCATTTCCTCCCAACATGTCAAGACAAAAATATGACAAGTACATGTGAGAAACTGATCCACATGAGCATGTGAGAGGATTTTTTTCTCTAAGCATTGAGTACATGCATGAACCTACATACCTAATGAGGCTATTTATGAGAAGTTTAGGCACAAATTCTATGGAGTGGTTCTCCAAACTCACACCAAGTGTGAAGTCTTTTGAGGAGTTAATTCAACATTTTTTCCAACATTACTGCTATAACATACAACATAACGTAACCATGATGGACCTATGTAACACAAAACAACAAACCAGTGAATCCTTTACACACTTTTTACAAAGGTGGAGGAAAATCTTTGCTAGGTACTCAAGAGAAATACCCGAATAAAAAAATATGGAAATCTTTATTAACAACTTGGTACCCAAAATGAACTATGCATTGCAAATGAAAGATTCACCAAGCTTTGATAGGATGATAAAAGATGCCATCCATGCTGAAGATGTCATGATTAAGATTGGAGAAATCACACTCCAAAGTAATAAAAAATCTACCAACTACAACAACAAGCCTAAATGGTGGAAAAAACAAGAACGTTGTTAATGATGGAGTGGTAGACACATCTAATGCTAATCCTAAACCAGCGGTGTTCAATCTAATGAACAAATTACATGCAAACAAAGAAGCTAAGGTAACAACCACAATACCAAGAGAAAAAAATGAGAATAACAAGAGAAAACCATGGACTAGACCTCAAAGAATATTTACTCCAATGGGAGAACCTCTTGAGATAGTTTTAAAGACACTCTTGGATAATAAAGTCCTCACATTTCCCGATTCAAAACCATGGGAACCAGAAGTTAAACCAAGACGGTGGGATGATAATTCTTATTATGTCTTTCATAAAAACAAGAAACATAATCTACTAATAACTGTGTTAAGCTTAAACATGTTATACAAGACCTTATTGAAGGAGGTAAAATCAAAGTGGAAGGACATACCACTTACAAAGACCATATGACATTTAAAAAACCATTCCCTAACTACGAAAAAGGGGAAGCTTATAAAGGAAAAGGAAATGAAGTAAATCACACCTACTCCAATAATGACAATGTGATCAACATGTTGGACATTAAATACGAATCAATCAATGTCATCACTATTAAAGGGGCCAAAGACACATCAATACAATCAAACACAGTGACTCAAAGTCAAGCACAAGTCACGATTAAAGGAGCACAATCCTCATCCAAACAAGAGACATCTTCCAAATTACCTATTTTTATGATTCCCAAACCAACACCAACAAGACAAATAGTTACAATCCCATTTACAAACTATAACTTTGTAGATCAACTACAAAGAACCTCAGCTCAAATTTCTATATTTGAGCTTCTAAAGATCTCCTCAGTGCATCCCTACATTCTGCAAATGTGCCAAAAGACATTGATGTAGATAAGTTACAGGAAATGGTTAATCATATCTCAGCTCCACATTACCTATCTTTTTCTGAAGAAGATGACAAATCATTGTCTCATCCACATAACCAACCCCTACACATTGAAGTCTTGATTCACAAATCCTGTGTCAGATGTATATTGATAGATGGAGGTGCAGGGTTGACCATATGCACTCTCAATCTAATAAAGAAGTTGGGACTCTCAGAACAAACCATTGACTCAAGGAGTAAGATATTTATCAAAGCTTATGATGAAGAAGAAAGGTCATCTAAAGGACTCATTGTTCTACCAATCAGAATAGGACTAATTGAATGAAATGTGATATGTGAAGTTCTTGATCTACCATTAGCCTATAAAATTTTACTAGGGAGACCTTGGATACATGAAATATAAGAAGTACCATCCAATTATCACCAATGCATCAAATTCCCACATAATGGGGTGGACATAACAATTCTGTAGATACAAGCTATACTTGCAACAATGTCAAAGAAGATAGTATGGTTCCTCAGAATAAGGAAGTCCCAAAATAATCTGTACCTAAAAAATCTAAAGAAATGGTGATGAGAAGCTTTGGAAAGACACTAAAACTTGAAGAAACCAGTATGGGATAGTACAAGCTAGACATGACCCCAATCATTGACAGAACTTCCTGTATCTCCAAGATCTTATGGGAAACCATCCTTATTTTTCACACCTAAAACATCAAAATAATAAGACATTCATAAAGCAACTGGTATGATAAGAGCCTCTACTTCTCAAGAGGATGAAAAATAAGATAAATTAGTCTTGGATTGGCTCTACAAAGGAGAACCAAAAGAAAATGAGGTAAAACATGTGGAGATATCCCCAGAAAAGTATGGTAAAGGATATGACCTTCTAAAATAAATGGGATAGAAAGGGAAGGGAATTTTAGGAGATAAAGGAAAAGGACTTGTTGAACCTATACACATGGAATTTAGAAACACCAAAGACAAAACATGATTAGGTTTCACTAACAATTCTAAAAACCCTACTTCAAGAGATGGTCCAATCTTTGTTGAAGTGATGATGAAGAAGAACAAATAACATTAGAACCATGGATCTATGAGAGATTATTTCATATTGGTACAAAGTATCCCAAATATCAAGGAGAAAGATATGTACCTACTTTTGTAGCACAACAAGAGACTCATGTTCCTTTATTACCACAAGCTACTATCCAAGAAGTAGAGGAAACAAAAGAAGACTCTCCAGAAGTCCCACTAATAGAAGAAACTCCTAAAGAAATACCCTGAAAACAAGATATAAATCCTAACTGGGGGTAGTTGGTCACAATTTCACATGTCCTAGATTTACCTCACTTTGATCTTTAAGTGGCTAATAGGGTACATCAAGTAACTATTGCTGAGTTTCTAAATAGATCTGATGATGAAATAACAGACTCACATGATTATGAATTAGATAACCTATCTGATGCTACTATGGATATTGAGGTAGATGCGATTCAAAAATTTTCATCTCTATTGGAGAGAGGAGAGAGTTCTAACACTTCCCCTAACACTTTTTTTGTCCTAGAGTCAGATGAGATACCACTGCCTACGATTTTTGTTGACGATACTGGTGTTTTACTAGGTCTAGAGGACATTCTAAGGATACAAGCTATGAGTTCCATTTTGATGAGAGAAGAAGAAGAAAGCTAAACTGATGAGTCTCTAGAGTTAGGTCTACATATTACTAACAACAACCCTATTAATGATGATTCGACTCTTGATGATCTAAACACTGTAGAAGATGACTTAACGAAACATGTCTTGTCAGTTAATAGTTTTGATGCTGACATGATGATGTCCTTACCAAGCTCCGAATCATTATCCTTGATAAATCTTGAATTAATTGATTGGACTAATTTAGATCCTTCTCCTATTATGAACTTTCCTAATGACTACACTTTGTCCTGTTACCTAAATGCTTGTGAACCTTATCCTTCTTCCACCAATGCAGGGAGCATGAACATGACAGAGGAGGATATCAAGTTTCTTAGTCACAAATTGAAAATAAAAAAAAGAAAAGAACTGATGGTGAAAACCATGTTGTGGTAGTATGATTCTAAAAAAGTAAAAATAAAAGACGTATCTGATGGTGAAAACCTCTCATAGGTGCCAAAAGATGAGATTCTTGATATCCTCCTTGAGCACTTTCAAGAAAGATCTTAAGTTTTTATAGAACCAACACAACCGGTTAACTTGGGAAAAATAGAATCTCCTCAATTTGTTCACTTGGCACAATCCTTATCAGAGAGGAAAAGATACAATTCACTGAGTTCTTGAAAGAGAAAAAGATCAACTTTGCATGGTCTTACACTGATATGCCTAGACTTGATCCTGAATTAATAATGCATCATTTATCTATAGCTCCTAGGATCAAACCTCTGAAACAAAAATTAAGAAAGATGCATCATCATGTTGCATTACTAGTAAAAGCAGAGCTAGAAAAACTATTGAAAGATGAATTTATAAGAGTTATCGCTTACGTAGGAAGGATTTATAATGTGGTACTAGTATCTAAAATAGATAAATCTATCAGGATTTGCACAGACTTTAGAGACTTAAAAAAAGCATGTCCTAAAGATGATTTCCCATTGCTGAACATTGATATAATTATAGATCTAACAAAGGGCTATCAGATGTACTCACTCATGGATGGATTCTCAAGCTATAACTAGATTAATATTTCTCTTGAGGACCAAGAGAAGAAAACATTCACATGCACATGGGGAATATTTTATTGGAACATCATGCCATTTGGATTAAAGAATATTGGTGCTACATACCAAATAGCTATGACAACCATATTCCATGATATGATACATAAAAACATGAAGGACTACGTGGGTGATACCTTAGCAAAATAAAAAAACAAAGACTACTCATATTGAAGACCTAAGAAAGATACTATATTGCATGGAATAATTTAAACTTAGGCTTAATCCAAAAAATGTGCATTTTGAGTCCAATTAGGGAAGCTACTAGGGTTTATTATATCAACAAAAGGAATTGTTAGACCCTGAAAAAGTAAAATCTATACTAGAAATGTCACATCCATGCAATATTAGTCAAATGAGGATGCTGCAAGGAAGACTTCAATCCATCAGGAGATTTATGCCACAACTAGCAGATAGAGCACAACCTTTTACTAAACTGCTGCATAAAGGTGTTACCTTCAAATAGGATGAACATTGTGAAAACAACTTCAAGGAATTAAAGGATTACTTAGCTACTCCTCCCATTCTCATGGCACCTATTCATGGAAAGCCATTGCTCCTATATATCTCAGCTATGACTACATTGCTGGGAGTATTGCTGGCACAAGAAGATGAAAATAAAAAGGAAAGAGAAATCTACTATATCAACAGGACTCTGGTGTATTATGAACTTAATTATCGTATAATTGAAAAAGTTTTCTTAGCAGTTGTCTTTGCATCACATAAATTGAGACATTATATGCTGTCACATATAGTAAAGCTTATTGCAAAGATAGATCCTCTTAAATATCTTTTAAGCAAAACATCATTAACAGGAAGGCTAGCAAAGTGGGTCCTGATTCTAAGTGGATTTGATATTGAGTATGTGGATAGAAGGGCTATTAAAGGACAAGTCCTTGTAGATCAATTAGCTGATTCACCCTTGCAAGATGACGCACCTTTGGTAATTGAATTTCATAATGAAACAATCATGCATTTAACTGAACATCCATGGAAGATGTATTTTGATGGATCTTTCACACAACAAGGATCTAGAGCAGGGGTTCTATTCATCACTCCTCAAGGATACAAGATACCCAAAGCATATAAACTAATGTTTCCATGCACAAATAACATTTCTAAATATGAAGCATTGGTGAATGGTCTTAAGCTAGCTATGGAATGGAAGATCATAGAGTTACATGTGTATGGTGACTCTCAGCTCATTATTAACCAAGTAAATGATGATTATCAGACTAAATATGAGAAATTAATGTCGTACAAAAAACTGGTTGAAGACTTGAAAAATTACTTTCTCTTCGTCACATTCCAACAAATACCAATAATAGAAAATAAAGTTGCAGATGCTATGGCTACACTGGCATCCATGTTACAACTAGAAGAACATCAATTCCACTATGAATTCTTGGTGGAAGAATTATCCTATCCAGCTTTTGATGCACCTGAATCCCAAGTAATTTGTGCTTTAAATGCCCAAGACCAATCCCGGTACGCCAAAATCATTACCTATCTTACTAAGAAAACTATACCCAATGGCCTATCAAGGAATAAAAAATGAGCCTTAATTAGGAAAGCATCGCATTATGTCCTCATTACTAATAAATTATATATACGAGGTCTCGACAGTACGCTTCTTAGGTGTTTAGAACAAGAAGAGTCAGATCATGCATTAGAAGGGGTTCACGAAGGTGTATGTGGATCACATTCAAATGACTTTTCATTAGCTAAAAAATTACTAAGAGTTGGTTACTATTGGCCCACAATGGAAAAAGATGCTGTTCTATTTTCAAAAAATATGTCACAAATGTCAAACACATGGAAATATCATCCATGCTCCTTCTAGAGAACTCATACCATTTATAACACATTGGCCATTTCATCAATGGGCCTTTGATTTGGTTGGACAAATTTATCCTAATTCTTCAAGTGGACACAAGCACATCATTACAACCATTGAGTATTTCACTAAGTGGGTCGAGGGCCGCTGATCAAAGACACTGGCAAATAGGTGGCTATATTCATCTTGAACTACATTATTTGTAGGTATGGGATACCCTCTTCTATTATAACAGACAATGAGGGTTAGTTAAAAAACCAAGACATCAAAGACCTTTGCACATACTTTCATATCAATCAACATTGTTCTTCAATCTATTATCCTCAAGGTAATGGACAAGTTGAGGCATCAAACAAAAACATTCTTAAAATCTTACACAGAACTATGAGAAAGTCTGGTAGAGACTGACATTTGCAACTAAATTTGACACTATGGGCCTACAAAACAAGTATTAGAACACCAACTGGAGCCACACCATTTTCTCTAGTCTATGGTGCAGAAGCAGTGTTGACTATTGAAGTAGAAATTCCATATTTGTGAGTATCTCTCCAAGGTCTTGTTACTAATGAAAAATACCGCATTGATAGGGTTAATGCACTTGAACTCCTTGATGAGTTCAGACAACAAGCATTCGATCATCTCAAAGTGTACCAAAAACAAATGTCAAAAGGGTACAATAAAAAGGTCAAACCATGACAATTTCAAGTGGGGGATCTTGTTCTAAAAGTGAATCCTAAAATCTAGCCGAATAGAGAACAAAAAGGAAAGTTTGAACCTATTTGGCTAGGGCCTTATGTCATTACTGAAACTTTTGGGACTGGAGCATATCAGTTAGCTACACTCGAGGGAGATGTTCTTCCTGATCCCATTAATACTCTACATTTGAAGCGGTTCTATGCTTGATATATTGGCTAGCAGAGCTAGTGCAGTAAAAAGTTCTCAGAAAATACCAAAAAAATAAAAATAAAAATTGATCCTGATGAAATCCAAAAACAGTGGAAAAAGTCCTGAAAAAAGATATCCTTGGTGAAAACCTGGCAAACAGGCACCTTGATACTAACAAAAAATAAAATAAAAAAGAGGAAAAAAGAACAAAAAAATTGAAAAAGAGAAAAGTGCCTTGGTGAAAACCTAGCAAACAAGCGTCTTGGTAGAAAAAATAAAAAGCTTTGCCGAGTGGTGAAAACTTGGCAAACAGGCGTCACTCATACTCTGTGCTCCATCTATCAATGCATTAATGATACTAATCCTTCACAATCATACCTGTGCTATTATTTGACTCTAATTCCTTACAAATGTCATATCCTTGCCTGGGATTGGTTTACATTTGTGTCTTATGAATAGTCATTCTGCACTAGGGGCATCTTTGATAGCATGTTCCGTTTGCATCTGCTAGGTTGTCGTAGGGTCTTGTCTAGGATGGTTTGCCTCTCAAAACAATATTTCTCAATACTTGCATCAAAATGTCACTATCACAAACAAGGGTGTTTCTTCAACACCACCTACTTGTAACAGACATCATACTGGTGTTTCTTAAAACTTTAATCAAACACTTTAAACGTACTAGTGTTTCTCAACACTTTAATCAAACCCTTTAAATGGACCTAGTGTTTCTCAAAAATTTAATCAACCAGTGTTCCTAAACACTACATTGGATTGCAACTGCTGACAAAGTTAATATCATATACTCAGACATGAAAAATATATTGCTTGATTCCAAATTCTGATTGATGATTCTCTACTATTCTTGAAAAATGAATCCACAATATTTCTCAATACTACTTAAAGACATAGACTGATCTTGGTTTGATTATGACTCTTTTATGTTCCCGTGATGTTTCAAACTAGGGGCATCCAAGATGTTATAAATTTTCTTTGATTTATTATAAATTGGTGATTGTTATGTCTTCTGAGTTACTCCATGACATCTATTCAAAGAAAAAGAGTCGCAAGGACAGGGGGAATAATGTTTTCTTGGTTTTCTACGTATGGTGATTGTTTCAATGATCCTATAACTTTAACCTAACTTGGATGTTTATGGTAATAAATGGCAACATGAGTGGATAGCCGCATATATCTCGATCCTAGTTATGTGTAAACTATTGTGAGGTTGAACCAATTTCCTTGTCTATTTCTAAATCAGATTCTCACTAAGGTGTACGACACATTATGTACCCAAGGATATGAATATTGAAGGTAATTGCGGGTCACATATCTTACATTACACTTGACCAGAACCTGATTCTTAAAAAGCAAAAGGATATAATTGACTTGTTGTCCTGGCCTCTACCTTGATGCTTAGGTTTATTTCCTAAATTACGTCCAATACACATAGTATTCATACTTTCATGATACCAGTGTGTATTAGTGATAGTTTTACTATCAGGTGATGTCCGTTACAAAAATTCTCAATGATGATAAAAATGCTACAATGTATACAAATCAGTGACAGTCCTAAGAGTCTGCATGTAGATGCATTTAGAGATTGCTTGATTCATTTTTGAAGAACAACATAAAGGTCATGAGCTGAAAAATGATTTCCTGGTTCATCCAAAATCCAAGTTAATTACTTAATAAATATTACCGATATAACATTGTCATTGCATATCCATGGAATACATTCTGCATTCATAAATGAGATATAGAAAAATACAAAAAGCAACGCATTCAAGCATTGCATTTAATTTTACATCCTAAGTGTATTTGTACATATATTTGCATAAAGAAAATCCCCAAAAGCATACATTTGCATATTCATCTAGCATCATTTAAACACATTTATATATCAGTAATAAATCAAAGAGCATAAATGATGTCATCACATGAATCTAATCTAACTCATCAAGAGACCAAGTACATAATCACATGTACATCAATCTAAACATCTATGATATCAAGAGAACCCATGAACATACCAAGATCAGGAATAACTATCTTAGATATATCAATGATGGAACATATCAAAAATATGAAAAATGTACAAAAGAGTATCAGAATATTAGTGTGAATTAGATATCAAGTATCGAGAGGATGCAATACAATGAATGATCACAATAGGATCAATATATACAAAATGTCTCTGTAAGATATAAAATATTGGGTTTTTTTAATGTAAGATAAGATGAATGTAGTTACATTTAAAATTGGAATGTTTATTGAAATGTATGGGATAAATTTAATGTGTGTTATAAGAATGGTGAAGAAGGTAAGATTGTCCTCTTAATCCCAAATTTCTTAAAGTGAAGATCCAAATTGATTAAGCCTAAAGAAAGGATCAATGCATAAATGAATCAACCTATTAAGGAGAGGGATACAGAGAAAATCCCTAATTCCCATTTTATAGAAGAGAGTGTGTGATAGGTTTAGATAGGTTAAGAACTTTAATTGAATTGAATAGGAGAAAAGTACTAACCTTGAAATGTTGCAGATCTAAAGAATGATATTTTTGGGGGTCTACACTCAGTTTCTGAAAAATATGAGACCAGATCTGGAATAGAAATGCAGAGATGAACAAAACCCAGAAATCTTTTTCTATTCTGACACAGTTCCGATTTGGACCCTCAAGTCAATGTCACCATTGACCCAGAATTTTTGATTCTGACCTAGGGCAAAATCGACCTAAAAAGTATTCAATAGGAAATCTATTTTTGGATCTTGAAATTTTTCCAAAAAGGGTATCCAAATCTACACTCCGATCTACTGTTCGAAACTTGTACCTACAAGAAAAATAGATTGTTTGTTGGGGGGAGGGGGTTGCCTTAGTCAAAACCCAAATTAAGAATTAATATTGAAATCAATAATTGAAATAGAGAATGCTAGCAAGTAGTAGAAGTAAATCTAATAATGAAGCTATGATATTCAATAGATATGTAATTGTATTTTGAATGTAAAAAAGTATATAAATATGAAAGCTTGGACTCAATATTAGAAACCATAAACCTCCATAATTGTATGCTTGGAATCCACCTTGGAGAGAGAATGAATGAGTGTTTGAGGATGCACAAAGGATCTTGAAGGAAGATCACACCACCATGATGGATAGATCTAGGGATTTGAATGATGAATCTTGAATGTTTGAACCAAATCCCTTCAAAGGATTGAAAGCTTGAATCCTTGATCTTCAATGGAGAACTTGAATGCTTGAGAGGAAGACTCGAACACTTTGAAAGCTTGAAAACATGTAGAACAATGGATGCTTGAATTTTTTTTCTTGATGATAGCTATTCTTCTTTTTTAGAGAGACTTCACTTAGAGCTTGAGATTATCCTTCTTATCACTTAGGTCATGGTTAGAGAAAATGAGAGGAGAAGGCTTCCTTATATATGAAACTAGGGCACAATCTTCTAGAGAGGCCTATATAGGATAATTAAATTAAAATTGGGCCTATACCCCTAGGAGAGTACCTATATTAGATATAATTTAAGAATGGTCACTTTGGAACCCAAAAAAGCTGACCCGAAAGTGGGAAATGGACTTTTGATGACCTCTGGCAGCCGACAGACTTCAAAATTTGAAAGGGGGATCCAAGTCAAGGTCGAGGTTGTCCTTGACCTAGGTCAAGTTTGAGGTCAACCTTGACCCAGGGAGTTAGGATCCCTAGAAAATGTGCCAGATGGGAGGGATGGTGCCTGAAGAGGCCCAAGTAGGGTCCTAAATAGACACAGAAGCAAGAAAAGGTGCAGAAATGAGGGGACAATATGATGGTGGTAAAAAAAACCCCCTAAGGAGGTCTAAACATTCTTAACATGGAAGTGCTTCCATTTTAAGATGATACAGTCTCAAAATATCATAACTACAAAATTAGGTCTGACTGCCACCCTTTCCCTGATCTAGAGGAGGAGGAGGTGGTGCAGGATGAACTAGTGGAGGCATAGCTCCCTCAGACTGCTGTGCTACCCAAGAATAGGAAGGAGCTCTCTATCTCTCTACAACTGTAACATAATACAAACCCAAATAGTACACAACTCTCTGACCCTGATGTGTCATTGGGTGAGCTCGAATTGATGTTTACTCACAGGGACCACTATCTTCTCTACAGAGCTCTAAATTTACTAAAGATAAAAGTGAAAATGAATGGGTAAAAAGTGAATTTTGGGATATATATTAAACTTTTTGAGCTATTTAGGAGCTCCAGAACTCCTCCCAGACTATCAAAATTCAATTTTATTCATTTCTGATCTATCAGGAATGAAATCGAATGCGTAGATGATATTTTTAACATCAAAGTACACATTTTGCAACAAGTTCCCAAAAATGTAGAATTTTTATACATGTTCCGAAAATGATTGGCAGGGTTTACGCAATCAGTTTTCTAGGTTCTCTATCATCAAATGACACATTATTCATCAAAAGATTGGTCATACATCATTTTATTAGACTTAGAACTCATATTTTCATGTAGTTAACTTGGTAAAATTATGTTTTCTCTTAACACACCTTCGCTTCTTCATTTATTCTAATTGATTCTTTCTTGATCCAATCGATCAGTTCAAGTGATATATCATTCTAAAGAGGGATGTTATCTTTTTCCTTCGATTTCATTCCCAAGGGGGCATGATCAGTCTTAAATCATTCAAATTCTTTCTTAAAAAGCATTAAAATGACTTCACCATCAAAAGACTAGGGGCATGGTAGTTTCCCTCGACTAAGTCGGGACTATTGGATGGAAGGTTTCAGTTCTCCCAAGCTAGATATCTATGTCTACATATTCTCAGATATTTATTAAGCTCTTGGTATCTTCATACTGACATTTGTTCAAATAATTTTAGAGTCAGTATTATCAATTCTCATTCAATCAAGTTCAAAATTGATACCTAAGAGCTCCTAGCAACTTTGTACTGACCTTCGTTTGATCAAGTTCAGCGCCAGTATTATCGATTCTTGTTATATCGAGTTCAGAATTTGTATATTCAAGATCTTTGTTGATCTTTGTTTGATCAAGTTCAAATTAAATACTATCAATCTTAGTTCAATCAAGTGTGAAACTGATCTCATTAAAAATTTTGTTTAATCAAGGGCGAAATTCTCAAAACTTTCTGAATTCAACATCAAACTTTCTTTGAATCAATGCGCTGCTCGCACATCAATTCAAAGAGGGACAACTGTAACCAACCTAATTTTTTCTTCTCTGACCATAGAACCTATTTTCCCTAAGTGTGATCATACCCCTAATCATGTCATGACAATTATTCAATTAATTGGCATAATTCTTTTAAATCAAATATAATTTCCTAAATGATCTAATCACTAAATTATATTAATTGCCTTAGCCAATTAAATCAAATCAAATCAATTAAATAAAAAACAATCAAATACATGGGTAATGTAATTAAATAAATCCTAATTACAACTCCTCACTTGCAAAAGGGAAAGTTAATTCCCTAGCCAATGAGAGTTAAATCACTTGGATCACCTCACATGGATCACCAAATATTCAATCTCCACCTCTCTTCAACTTTCAATCCTAACCTCTCATTCCTCAAATTCTTCTATAAATGGAAAGAATTTTGAGCTTAATGGGCCCATAATCTTAGAATTTGAAAGCATCCATATGCTGCCCCTAATTTCTAGAATTTCAATTACAAACTTATGCTGCTCATATTCTTAGAGATTTCTATTGCATTTTAGCTCAACTTTCTTAGAAATTGTCATAATCTTTCATTTGGAGCTTTAAAATGAATTTTTCTAGAGCATTTTAGCTTAAATACTTTAAATCTTCCATTTTAAGCATAAATGTGTCACTGATTAATGCATAATCCGAGGGAAAATTATAGCATTCTTCAAACTCTTATGTGTGTATATTTGTGCACCTGTTACTTGCTACACAACACTTCAATAAGTCATTTGGTTAGTGATAAACAAAGGTTAGTGAGCATATCAAACCCTAACATTGACTTATTGATTTCTAACTAGGATGAGTGTAGAAAATAACATAACAGCCCACAAATTATGCTAATACCAGTGACATAAACAACCTAGCATGAAAGATTCAAGTTTAAAATAACTATTTGATTATTTATGCATGCATATTAGTCTAAAAATGAGCATTATAACCATGCATGAAAGTAACTATGGAGTGTGCATGAAGCTATGAAGGAATGGGTAGCATAACAATGCTTTGAGATTCCTTCAAAATCTTGGCATAACAACACTACTATTCAAAAAATTGAGGCTTATTATGAGCTCCAAATCTCTTCAATTTATAGAAGAATGGGAGAGAGAGAGAGGGGAGACAAGGTTTATTAATGGAGCCCCTAAGGTCATTAATGAAGTGTAAGAGCCATTAATGCCTTGGGCATTAATGAGGGATGGGAAAGAGGGAATATCCATTGAGGGGTCATTAATGAAATTCATTAAGAGGCATGGAAGGAAGTAAGGCTCAACTTGGCAAGTTGGTCCTTAGAGAAGTCACTTGAGAAAGTTGACTTTCTCAAGTGGGTTGAGTCCCTAATCACTTCCTTAATGGAATGTGACATTATTAGGAAGGGGGATTAGAATTATATTAGGATTAGAAGAAGGTTAGCAAGGGTGAATGGGTTGGGATAGGTTTGAACCTAGGGTCAAAGTGGTTGAGTTGGGTTAGGTTGGGGGTTTAGAGGAATATTAATGAAATAAATTAAACTTATTTAATTCCTTCAAAAATAGGAAATTTAATTATTTAAAAAACTTAATTTATTTTTAATAATTAAAGGAATATAGCCAATTAATTAGATTAATCAAGCTAGGGGATTGGTTCTTTTTCAAGTGAGAAAATGATTTAGGACTTTATTTAATTCATAGTGAATTAATCATTTTAGCCATGTATTTGATTGATTATTAATTTTGGCTAAAGCAATTAACTTAGTGATTTTGATCACCTTAGGAATTAAATTGATTTGAAGAATTATGCCAAGCAGTAACAGAGTCATTTGGACATAATCGAGGGTATGATCACACTCAGGGAAAATAGGGTCTTTTAGTCATAGCAGACCAAATTAGGGTGGTTACATTTGCCCCTCTTTGAATTGATGTGCAAGCAGCGCATTGATTCAAAGAAAGTTTTTGAATTTGACTTCAGAAAGATTGAGAATTCTGTTCTTGGTTGTCAAACAAAATGTTGATGAGATTAGTCTCGCACTTTGATCGAACTAAACTAATAGTATTGATTTTGAACTTTATTGTCATACAAAGATCAATAAAAGATCTTAAAGATACCAATTCTGAACTTGGTTGTCGTCCAAAATTGATAATACTATTTTGGAACTTGGTTGTCATCCAAAAGCCAGTATGAAGCTACTAGGAGCTTAGTAAAAATCTTTTAAAATGAGGAAATACAAGATATCTAGCTTATGAGAACCAAAGCTTTCTACCCAACAGTTCCAACTTAGTTAAGGAAACTGTTATGCCCCTAGTTTGTTTGATAACGAAGTCATTTTTAATGCTATTTTAAGCAAAAATTTAATTGATGATAGTGTGATCATGACCCCTCGGGAATGAAATCGAATGAGAAAAGAATAAAATCCATCTGAAAAAGGATATATCACTCAAAGCGATTGATTGAACTAGGAAGGAATCCAGTAGAAGAAAAGATGATGCGTTTTCAGAGACAACGCAAAATTACCAAGTTAAAGACACAAAAGTGTGAATTTTGCATATGAGAAAATGATGTCTGACCAAGACATATGATGAATAATGTGCATTTGTGATGATATAGATCTCATAAAATTGCCGATATGAAGTTGGCATTCCATTGTTAGGACCCACAGAGCAATTTTGCATTTTTGGGACCAGACATAATTTTTTGCTGTATAGCGCAGAACGGTGTAGTCACATTGAATTTCATTCCCGATAGATCAATGGGAGAATGAAAATGGAGTAGTAGTTGTGTGGAAGATGTTTCAGAGCCTCTAGAATTCTCAAAAGTCCAATATACATGTCAAAAATTACCTTTTCACTATTTATTTTTACATTCACTCATAGTAAATTTAGAGCTTTGTAGAGAAGATGGTGTTCCCGTACACTAGGAGCATGACTGTAAGAGTCTTGATCTTGCAAATATGGGCCTGGGAGCACATCCTAGTCACACGACCCATTGTAGTGAGGCAGCGGATACGTGAGATCCCTTTTGTATATATGTATGCAGGTTTGATACAGCAGCCCTACCTAGGCAAGGTGGAGTATTGGAGATGCCTCTTTGATGATCTTACTGCAGTAGTATGGCGCCCATATCTAGAGTGTGAGGAGTGGGTCATTGATAGGGCATATCCCTTTTGTTTTTCAGAGTAGGTACCTCATTGGTCGCACATGATATGTGATTGAGAGATTCTTTCCTTCTAGGGTGTTGCGACAGTACGGTTGGAGACAGGGCCAGAGTGGTGATACCACCATCTATGCACGTATTAGAGATGAGGTACGGGCATGGGGGGTATAGTTATTATATGAGATTGCCCATAAGGAAATCTGGGACATGGTAGGTGTAGACTGGGACCAGCGCCTTGATGTGATTGATGTAGGTTGTACTCGGGGATACGCAACACAGATGCAGGAGCATCCATTCCCTAGATTTACTATTCCAGAGGAGGCCGTTCCTCACAAAAAGGACCCTTTGGATTATGATGATGCTGATGATCAGCCTACCCAAGGTTGAGGAGGTGCACAGAGGGAGAGGGCACCTAGGAGGAGAGGCAGAGGGAGAGATGGAGGATGGGATGGTCGGAGAGCTGGGAGGCGTCCTCCTCTAAATGATGGTGATAATGGAGATGATAGGGGTGGAAGTGGTGTGGCTATTGATACAGGTGGTGCTAGTGGTAGTGGAAAAGGTAGGCACCAGAGATTCAGATTTGTATCCCCTCAGAGGGATCAACAGAGACAGAGGCAGCAAGGGTCATAGGATAGACAACAGGACATGTCTCAGGGCCAGGATACAGGTAGAGATGGAGATCCTCTTTCTACATGTGAGTAGGAGAGAGAGCAGCTCCGAGTTAGGATCACATCATTAGAGGCCCAAATCGCTATTGTAGATGCCTTACTAGCATATAGGGATACACAACTCGAGCATCTGAGAGCAGAGAGGGATAGGCAGGGTGATATGCTCTTAGCTGAGAGAGACGCACATGCCCAGACAATAATTCACCAGGTACAGAGGGCCACATATTATTATGCCCTTTATCATGTAGCAGTTCCAGAGGGTTAGAGAGAACCTTCCTTTTCATGGTTGTCTCAACAGTCAGAGGGGGCCATGCCTCCTCCAACAGCTCCATTTGTACCACCTCCTCCTCCTCCTCCAGACCAGGGAGAGGGGGCGGGGCAGAGTTGATATTTTGTACCATCTGTAACACGTGTATTTTGAGATTATTCTTATATATCTGGATCCTGCTGAGATCCCCCTTTTGTGATATGACATTGTATCAATGTATATTTGATTCTTTCTGGTACTCTGATACTCTTTATGCATACTATTCCATATTTTGATCTGTACCATGTTGTGATATGATATATACATCTGATGCAACTTCCTGATTCTGATATGTTTCATGAGTTCTATTTCCTTTGATAGATGTGATAGATGTGATTTGTACATGTGATGTATGTTTTTATCTTGGCCTCATGATGAGTTAGATTTTTTAGATGATGACATCATTTATGCGTTTTGTTATATTTATCATTGATACAAATATGTTTCAAATGGTATTATGTGAATATGCAAATGGATGTTTTTGACTTTTTTTATGCAAAAATAGATGTATGGATGCACTTTTAGGATGGAAAAATGTATGCTATGGATGTGCAATGATATTTGATATCAGTAATAATGATGTAATTAACTTGGATTTAGAAGAAGAAAAATTGAGTTTAATTTGGAGCTAAAAATGCCTTAATGCTTTTTCTTTCTTGTTTATGTCCCATGCAAAAATGTAATGATATGAAGACTCTTAGGAATTTGTCACTGATATGCAAATGTATAGGTTTTTATCATCATTGGGCACTTTTGCAAATTGATGGATACCACCTGATAGTACAAAAATCACTAATACCCACTGACATTATGAAAGTATGAATACTATGT
The DNA here is from genome assembly GCA_018584345.1 of Thuja plicata. Lineage (NCBI taxonomy): Eukaryota > Viridiplantae > Streptophyta > Pinopsida > Cupressales > Cupressaceae > Thuja > Thuja plicata. Next base: position 6,286,105 of record MU223182.1, on the reverse strand, counting down.
TTTATTGGAATGTCAGAAAAAGACTTAGGCATCAAGGCATAGAAGCCAGGATAACAAAATAGTCACCTTCCTATTATTATATCAGAATCTGTTTAAGGAAAGATATTGAACCCGTAATGACCTTGAAAATTCATATCCTTGGGTACATTATGCTTTGTATACCTTAGCAAGAATCTGAACCAGAAAAACAGATTAGGAATTTGTTTCAAACCCACTGTAGTTTACACATAAAAAAGATCAAGATATATGTGGCTATCCACCCATAGTGGCAGCTCTTACCATAAACATCCAAGTTAGGTGAAATTTATAGGTTCATTTGGAACAACCATCGTACAGATAAAACCAAGAAAAAATTATGCCCCCCATACTTGTGACTCTTTGTCTTTGCACAGACGTCATTGAGTAACTAAGAAGACACAATAAATCATCAATTGTGAATCGAGCAAATAAAATTTATAATTACTTAGATGCCCCTAGTTGAAAACATCACCAGGACATGAAAGAATCATAATCAAACCAATATTAAACTATGTTTAAGTAATACTTGTTCATTTATTTGTCAAACACAATAAAGGTTCATCAATCAGAAAGTTGGAATACAAGCAATATGTTCCCTGTTTGTGCCTTTGATAGGATAATCCGTTCATGTTTGTGATCCAATATAGCCTTGTAAGAATGTTGTTAATGTAAATGTCATGTCTGGATATGTGATGTTTGAAAAGACACCCTTGTTTTGAAAACTAACATCATTTTGCATGTATCAAGAAACATTGTGTTCGTGAGGCAAACCATCCTAGAGCAACCTAGCAAACGTGACCTACCATGCTAGCAAAGATGCCTCCAGTGCAGAATGAACTATTCCTAAGATGCAAACGTAGACAAATCCCAAGTGAGGAGAAGATAGCAATTTAGGAAGGGAAGTCAATGTTTGAGCACAGGTGTAATTGTGAAATCCTAGTGTTAGCAATGTATTGATAGATGGAACGCATAACACAAGTGGTGCCTGATTGCCAGGTTTTCATCACTTGGCAAGATCTTTTCTTTCTTTTTGCTACTAGGATGCCTATTTTACCAGGTTTTCATCAAGGCACTTTTCTCTTTTTCAAATTTTTTGCTATATTTTCTTTTTTGAATGTTTTTGTAGTATCAAGGTGCCTATTTACTAGGTTTTCACTGAGGATACCCTTTCTTCAGGACTTTTTCCACTATTTTTGGATTTCTTCAAGATCAATTTTCTAAAATTTTTGGTATTTTTGGTATTGTTTTTGTTGTATAGGCTCTGCTAGCTGAACATCAAGCGTAGAACCACTTCAAATGTAGAGTATTGATAGGATCTGGAAGAACATCTCCCTCAAGTGTAGCTAGTTGATAAGCTCCAGCCCCAAAAGTAGTAGTGATAACATAAGGTCCTAACCAGTTAGGTTCAAACTTTCCTTTCTGCTCTTTGTTAGGCTAGTTCTTAGGATTCTCTTTTAAGATGAGATCTACCACTTAAAATTAGTGTGGCTTTACCTTTTTATTGTACCCCTTGGACATGCGTGCTTGGTACACCTTCAGATGATCAAACGCCTGTTGTCTGCGCTCATCAAGTAGGTCTAAAGAATTCTCCCGATCAATGCGATATTGCTCATCAGTAACCAGACCTTCTAAATATATCCGCAAAGATGGGATTTCAACCTCAATAGGTAGTACTACCTCAGCACCATAGACTAGGGAAAATGGCATGGCTCTAGTTGGTGTTCTGATGCTTGTTCTCTAGGCCCATAGTGCTGGATTTAGTTGTAGATGCCAGTCTTTTCCAAACTTACTCACAATTCGGTGTAGGATTTTGAGAATATTCTTATTAGATGCCTCAGCCTGTCCATTACCTTGAGGGTAATAGATTGAGAAGAAATGTTGAGTGATATGGAACTGTTCACAAAGGTCATCAATGTCTTGATTTTTAAATTGGCCCCCATTGTCTGTTACAATTGAAGAGGGTATCCCATATCTACAAATAATGTAGTTCAGAATGAACATAGCTACCTATTTTCCAGTGGCTTTGGTTAGCAGCACGGCTTCGACCCACTTTGTGAAATAATCAGTGGCCATAATGATGAATTTGTGTCCATTTGAAGAGTTGGGAAATATTTGTCCAACCAAGTCAAAGGCCCATTGCTGAAATGGCCAATGTGTTATGAAAGGTATAAGTTCTCGGGCAGGAGTATGGATGAGATTTCCATGTGTCTAGCATTTATGACATGTTTTTGAAAATTGAATAGCATATTTTTCCATGGTAGGCCAGTAATAGCCTACTCTGAGTAGTTTCTTTGCCAATGAAAAGTCATTCGAGTGTGATCCACATACACCTTCGTGAACTTCTTTTAATGCGAGATCAGACTCTTCAAGTTCTAAACATCTAAGAAGTGTACCATCAAGACCTCATCGATATAAGTTATTAGTTATGAGGACATCACTCGATGCTATCCTAATCAAGGCTCTTTTTTCATTTTGGGATAGCTTATTGGGAATAGTTTGGTCAGTCAGGTAAGCAATGATCTTAGTATACCAAGATTCATCTGGGGTAGTCAAAGTATAGATTACTTGGTATTCAGGGGTATCAAAGGCAGGATAGGGTAATTCTTCCACCAAGAATTCATAGTAGAATTGATGTTCCTCTAGTTGCAACATGGATGCTAAGGTAGCCATAGCATCTGCAGCTTTATTCTTCGATCTTGGTATCTACTAGAAGGTGACGAAGACAAAGTACTTCTTTAGGTCATCAACTAGTTGCTTGTAGGGAATCAACTTCTCATCTTTCATTTGATACTCCCCATTGACCTGATTGATAATTAGTTGGGAGTCACCATATACATGTAACTCTACAATCTTCCACTCCATAGCGAGCTTAAGACCGTTTACCAATGCTTCATATTCTAAAATCTTGTTGGTGCATGGAAACATCAATTTGTAAGATTTGGGAATCTTGTAACCTTGAGGAGTTATGAATAGTACCCCTGCTCCAGAGCCTTGTTGAGTGAATGAACCGTCAAAGTACATCTTCCATGGATATTCAGTTAGATGCATGATTATTTCATTAGGGAATTCAACCTTTAAAGGTTCATCATCTTGGAGTGGTGAGTCTGCCAATTGATCTACAAGCACCAGTCCTTTAATAGCTCTCCTTTCGACATATTCAATGTCAAACTCACTTAGAATCAGGATCCACTTTGCCAAACATCCTGTTAATGCTGTTCTGCTTAGGAGATATTTTAAAGGATCTATCTTTGCAATGAGCTTTACTATATGGGATAGCATGTAGTGTCTTCATTTTTGTGATGTAAAGATGACTGCTAAGCATGATTTCTCAATAATACTATAATTGAGCTCATAGGAGACTAGTGTTTGACCAATGTAGTAGATAGCTCTTTCTTTCTTTGTTTCATCCTCTTATGCTAGTAATATGCCTAGGGATGTAGCTGTAGCTGAAATGTATAGGAGTAAGGGCTTTCCATGAATAGGCACCATAAGAATAGGAGGGGTAGCCAGGTATCCTTTTAATTCCCTAAAGTTTGCTTTACAGTGTTCATCCAATTTGAAGGTAACCCCTTTATGTAGTAATTTAGTAAAGGGTTGTGCCCTATATGCAAGTTGGGACATGAATGTCCTGATGGACTGGAGTCTCCCTTGTAGTGTCCTCATTTGACTGATGTTGCATGGAGGAACCATCTCTGGATTAGCTTTCACCTTTGCAGGATCTACCTCAATTCCCTTTGTTGAAACAATGAATCCTAGGAGCTTCCCTTATTGTACCCGAAAGGCACATTTCTTTGGGTTCAGCCTGAGTTGGAATTGCTCCATTCGATCCAAGATTTTTTGTAAGTCATCAATGTGATTACCTCTTTCTTTGGATTTATCCAATGTGTCATCCACGTAGTCCTCCATGTTCTCGTGCATCATGTCATGGAATATAGTTGTCATGGCTCTTTGATATGTTGCACCTACATTCTTTAACCCAAATGGCATGATGTTCCAGCAAAAGGTCCCCCATGCGCATGTAAATGCGGTCTTCTCTTGATCCTCAGGGGAAATTTTGATTTGATTATAGCCCAAGAATACATCCATTAATGAATACATCTGGCAGCCTACTGTGAGGTCTATGATCATGTCAATGTTAGGTAGAGGGAAGTCATATTTTAGACATGCATTGTTTAAGTCTCTAAAGTTCGTACAGATCCTGATAGATTTATCGGTTTTAGACACAGGGACCACATTGGAGATCCATCTTGCATAGGCAATGACTCTGATAAATCTGGCTTTCAACAACTTATCTAGCTCTGCTTTTACTAATAAGGCAACATGAGGATGCATCTTTCTAAGTTTTTGTTTCATGGGCTTGATCCAGGGAGCTATAGATAAGTGGTGCATGATTAGATTGGGATCCAGCCCTAGCATATTAGTATAAGACCATGCAAAGTTGACCTTCTTCTCTTTTAGGAATTCTGTGAACTATGTCTTCTCTTCTTCAGACAAAGATTATGCAAGGTGGACTATTTGAGGATTTTCAACTGTGCCCAAATTAACTGGCTATGTTGGTTCAATCAGTACTGAAGACCTTTCCTGAAAGTGTTCAGGGAGAATATCAATAATCCCACCCTTTGGCACCTCTGAGAGGTTTTCACCATTGGATACGTCTTTTATTTTTACTATTTTAGGATCTAATACTGCCACAAAGTGGTTTTCACCATTAGTCCTCTTTTTATTTTTATTTTTCAATTTTTGACTGAGAAACCTAATATCCTCCTATGACATGTTCTCACTCCCTGCATTGGTGGAAGAAGGGTAAGGTTCACAAGCATTGAGATATAAAGCTAGGGTATAGTCACTAGGAAAGTCGAGGGTAGGAGTTGGATCTGTTTTAGTCCAATCAATTAGGTCTAGAAGTATCAATGATAGGGAGTCAGAATCTGAGAAGGACAACATCACGTTAGCATCAAGACCATTAACCAACATGACATGTTTTGTTAAGTTAATTTCCTTAATGTTTAGATTAATAAGAGTGAGATCATCATTAAAAGGGTCATTGTTAGTTATATGTGGACCAAAATCTAGTGACTCGTTAGTAGAAATCTCATCATCAACTCTCTGTAAAAGGAGGCTTCTTTCTTGTAGCCTTTGAAATTCTTCTAGACTTATGTAATCACCAGTTTCTTCATCAATGATTGGGGGAAGGACCTCTTCTTCTACTTCAAGATTATCAGTGTTGTTGGGAGTAGTGTTAGACTATTTATGAGGAGTTGAGGGTGCCACAAACATGTGAACTGTATCTATTCCAATATCTTCAGTGGTGACAGATAACTCATCCCATTCATAATCATGAGAGTCGGTGACCTCATAATTAGATCTGTTTAAGTATTTAGCAATGGTTATTTGATGTACCCGGTTAGCTACTTGTGGATCAAAGTGGGGTAGTTCAAGGATATGTGAAACCGTGACCAATTGCCCCCAGTTAGGATGTAAATCCTGTTGTCAAGATGTGTTTTGAGTAACTGTTGCTATCAATGATATCTCTGGACTAGCTGCTATTATGTCTCCTACCTCTTGAATGGGAGGTTGTGCTAACAAAGGGGTGTGAAGATCTTGTGGTACCTCAAAGCTGGGTACATAGTGTTCTCCTTGGTAGTTGGGATCCTCTGTGCCAACATGTAATAATATTTCATAGGACCACTTCTCTAGTTCATCTATGTCATCAGTTTCATTGTCTAAGGTTGGATTGTCTTTTGAAGTAGGTTTATCAGTATTAGTATTAAAACCCAGTCCTATTTTGTCTCTAGTATTCTGAAACTCCATGGGTATAGGTTCAATAAGCCCTTGTCCTATGTTGTTGAGAGGTCCCTTTCCTTTGTATCCCATTTGTTTGAGGAAATCATATCTCTTGCCATACTATTCTGGGGATATCTCCACATGTTTGACCTCAACTTCTACCAGTTCTCCCTTGTAAAGCTAGTCCAAGACTGCCTGTTCTTCTATGTTATCTAAAGAAGATGTGTATGCCTTTGCCATGCCAGTTGCTTTGTGTACTTTTGGCTCCTTGGATGTTGTAGGTGTGAATGTCGAGGAAGGTTTTCCATAGGATCTAGGTGACACTAGAAGTTCTGTCAGTGATGGAGTCAGGTCCAACTTGTACTCTCCCAAAACCTGTTTCTTCAAGTTTTAAGGTTTTGCCAAAAGTTTTCATAACCATGTCTTTGGTGGTTTCAGGAGCCATTGCATCCATAGCCTCTTTGTTATGTGGGATCATACTACCTGCTTTGATATTATTACAAGTGTAGTTAGCATCTGCAGGAATCGTCACTTCCACCCCATTATGTGGTAATTTTATACACTGGTGGTAAGTGGATGGCAGAACTTGCATTTTGTGAATCCATGGTCTCCCCAATAGGATATTGTAGGCTAGGGGTAGATCCAAAACTTGACATGTGACATTCCTTTCAATTGGTCTGACTCTGATAGGTAGAACAATAAGAGCTTTAGAAGATCTTTCTTCCTCATCATAAGATTTGATAGTTATTTTTCTTCTAGAGTCAATTGTTTGTTCTGAGAGACCCAGTTTCTTGATTAGATCAAGTGTACAAATATTCAATCCAGCACCTCCATCTATCAACACGTGTCTAACATGAGATTTATGAATAAGGACTTTGATATGGAGGGGTTGATTATGTGGATGTGTCAATGACTTATCATCCTCTTCAGAAAAGAAGAGATAATGTGGCGCTGAGATGTGATTGACCATCTCTTGGAATTGGTCTATATCAATATCCTTTGGGATGTTAGTAGCATGTAGAGCTTGTTCTAGGATTTCCCTATGTACTGTGGATATTTTGAGTAATTTAAAAATGGAAATTTTGGCAGGGGTTCATTGTAATTGGTCTACCAAGTCATATTTTTCTCTAGGGATAGTAACTATGTGTTTCGCTGCTGGTTCAAGAATAGTAATGATAGGAACTTTGGACGTTGATGCTGGTTTTGGGGGTCCTTTGATCGTGACCTGTGCTTGGCTCCATGTTACGATATTTGAGTGAGACAAAACACCTTTGATTGTGACAATATTAATTGATTCTATTTTAATGTCTAGCATATTGATCACATTGTCATTATTGGAATAGGTGTAGTTCACTTTGTTACCTTTCCCTTTAGAGGTTTCTCCTTTGTCGTAATTAGGAAATGGTTTATTGAATACTGTATGATTCTCATTGGTAGTGTGTCCGTCCACTTTGATCTTACCACCTTCAATGAGGTCTTGAATGACATGATTAAGTTTAAGGCAATTATTAGTCTTCTGCCCTTTGTTCTTGTGGAAGACACAATAGGAATTATCATCCCACCATCTTGGTTTAACTGCTGGTTCCCATGGTTTGGAATCAGGAATTGTGAGAACTTTTTTATCTAATAGAGTCTTCAAAATGGTCTCGAGAAGCTCTCCCAAAGGGGTAAATGTTCTTTGGGGTTTTGAAGTCCATGTTCATCCCTTGCTATTATCATTGTTTGTTTTGGGTATGAGGGTCGTGACCTTAGCGTCTGTGCTTGCCTGCATGCTATTAGTCAGATTGAACACCTCAGGTTTATGGTTAATGTTAGAGGTGTCAACTACTCCATCATTGATGACATTCTTGTTTTGTTTCCACCATTTAGGCTTGGAGTTGGAGTTGTTGGTTTTATTTTTCATTTTGAAGGGTGATCTCCCCCCTTTTGACCATAACTTCTTCAATACAGAGGGCATTCTTAATCATTCTATCAAAGCTTGGTGAGTCTTGCATTTGTAGTGCGTAGTTCAATTCAGGCACCAGGTTATTAACAAAGATCTCCATCTTCTCTAATTTGGGAATGGCCCTTGAATATCGTGCAAAGATCTTCCTCCATCTTTGTAGGAAGCGTGTAAATGATTCACCAGTCTTCTGTTTGGTATTACATAGGTCCATCATGGTCACATCATGTTGTATGTTTTAGGAGTAATGCTAGATAAAGCATTGAATCAGCTCCTCAAAATTTTTGACCTTAGGGTTCAATTTTGAGAACCACTCCATGGCATTACCTCCTAGACTTCCTGGAAATAGTCGCATGAGGTTTGTAGGTTCGTGCATGTATTCTATGCTTAGAGAAAAAAATTCCCTTACATGATCATGTGGGTCAGTTTCTCCCTTGCACTTTTCATACTTTGGTCTTGCTACGTTGGGAGGAAACGAGACCATAGTGATAGTCTTGTCAAAAGGAAATGGACAAATGGCATCCAAAGAGTATTTTGTTTTGGGTTTCTCTTTCTCCTATTTGAGGTTTGTGAGCTCTATTTGTATCAAATTGAGTTTCTTGGTGAGAATGGATATAGGAGTTGGTACCTCCTTTTCTTTGAGTTTCTCCACATCATAATCCTTAGGTAATTTGACACCCATGGATGCTAGATGGAGGAAGTATTTCTCTTTATCATCATCAATGATCCTTTCTAATATCTTGTAGAACCTCTTTCTCTGTTTGAGATTATCGTACTCATCTTTAGGGATCTCTCCCTCACTGTCTGATCCAAATGGATCACATTCAAAGGTGGTTTCTTCATTCTCATCTAGATCTTTGTGCTTTTGTCTTTTTCTATTGTCGTACTCTTCAAAAGCTGCACTCCATTCGTGAGTGTTTCTATCCATTTGTGGAGAGTCTAGATTGAGTAGGGAATTGTGAGATGTTTCTCTTGGAAAGGGTGTTGATTTAGGAGGCACTTTTGATCCTTTAGACGTGTACTTGTTGCATCTTGTGTTAACCATGTGGTTATGTCTCAACTTTGTCAATGTTTCTTAATAGTGCGAGTGAGAGTTTCAAACCGTTCAAGTGGGTGTGTCTAGGTAAGAGTAACTATTTGTTGTTTGGTGAACGTAAATGATTCCAGTGTCAGAGGGTTAAATTTCCTTGATAGTGAGCTAGGAACCAAGTTGTTGGTAGAAAGTGGGTAGACCACACATATTGAACCGATTGTGAAAGACCAACTAAGCATGCAAGGTAGACGTTTGAAAAGGTTTTGAAATTTCAATAGGGAGACCAAAAAAGACAACAGGAACTAGCTAAAGAGCCAAAAGGGTATCCTAATAAACTAAGATTTTTTGAGAAATAGGTCTACAAGTGCCCACTATCCCAAAAGTGAGCTTCTAGATGCGACTCAGGAAACCCTGGATATGAACCTCTGATGCCTCAGATGCAGATTTTGAATACCAGATGCGAACCAGGATACTAAATGTGACCTAATGCTGACCAAATACAACTCAAGAAACCAGATACGGATCAGGAAATTGAGAATACAAGCTTATGACAGACTGTCAGATTTTGATTGATTTATGAAAAAGTACATTTTCAAAGTACGTGAATTGGTTTGTTTCTATATTGCGTTAGGAGGTGTCATAGTGTGTGAAAAACACTTATACTCTGGGTTTTGAGATTTATTGCTTATTTTGAGGAGCTTATCTTTTTAATGGCTTTTTGAACACATCAAACATCATTGCATTGTTAGGGAGGTGAAACAAACACACATTTTGTTCCTATTCTGTAGGTGGAGGATGAAAATCTTTGCTCGTTGACTTAGGCACACAGTCAAATGCTAATCAGAATACAACCATCACCAAGCACACAATGGCTCCAGTCATGATGCTGTATTAGCTGAATCCAAATGCAAGTGAGGGCATGATATGATGAGTGTCTTGGGGAAATTACTTTTTGCCTTGCACAAAGATTATCACCCTTTTAGGGATGAATCAAGAATTATTTTAGTTCAAGTGTTGTCTATTATTGGGCAATCTGTTCAAAACTATCCTCCATAGAATTGCACAAGGAAAAATTGAGCCGTATAGCCCTAGGAGTACCTGAATATGTGTAGTCTCACAAGCAAGATTCAAGCGGCTCCGCTCTACACATCCGCAAGCATGTTCAAGGAATGATGTCAAAATTCCATGAAAAAATACTGACTTCATCTTCTGAGGCTTTAGCCTATGAGGAAGCAACTATTTATAGTGAGTTGGAAGGGTTGGCATAAAACCTGTCCTCTCTTGGGTCGTTCCCAGGAGATTTTTTCCTCAATCAACAGGTCCTCTACTATTAAATATGCATGCAAAGGATTGGTGAGCTTTGGATGTCTGGATTTCTGATTCTTCTTCTGAAGAAGAGAATACTCTCTTAATTTAAGTCATTTTCTCCTAAAAAAAAATTAAGCAAATAGTTCATTCCTTGAAGCAATGTTGTGCCTGATTTAGGTGTTCCTATTTAATGAAAATAGGATGCTTGAAAATAGATTTTCCTTGTTCAATTAACCACAATATTTAATGAGTTTTCTTGTTCAAGTTATGTGTCCCAAAAGAAGTTATATGATGTAGTTGTTCATTGATCCCACAATATTTAAATTCTTTGTGTTTGTCCAAGTACTGATCCAAAAGAAATTATACGATTGAACTTGTTCATTTATCCCACAAATTTAGTGCATTGTTTTTGTCCAATTACTGATTCCTAAATCAATTTAAGCGATGTGATTGCTTGTTCATTTACCCTCGGTTCTCATCACAAATGATAAAACAACGTTTGACTTTCTGATTTTCCTCAAGAGGAAAAGAGCATATTATCTAGTTGTTTTAGCAAGTGTGAAGGAAAGGTCTTAAGTTTGAAAAACTTTTAAAGGGGTTAGTATTTGAAAAAAACTAAAAAATCCTGCAATCACACACGTTAGTAACATCTTCTGAGCCTTGAACGTCTTCCAAGCCCTGAATAAAACCTGCAATCACTTGTTAAGCTGTTCAAGATGTTAAGAAACACAACTGGTTAAGCGTTAGAATTAAGCAAATAAAGACCACAACATGTTAACTAAATACAAGCCAGGAATTCCAGTATGCGAGGTAGGAAACTATATGCAAATTTATGCTACCAGATACGAACTTCTGGCGACCAGATACGAGTGAAAATTGAATTTGATCCATGAAATCCTAGATATGAGCCTAGAAAACCACAATATGGTCCAGGAAGTAACGGTGCGAGAAAATCCACCAGATACAAACTTTTCCAACCAGATACGAACCTAGACCTAAAAATTGGGACGACAAATTGAGGAAAAATGATTAGAAAATGGGACCAAGTTGGAAATTGGGCCCCACGATGGGCACTAGAAATGTGTGTGTATATTTGTGCACTTGTTACCTGCTACACAACACTTCAATAAGTCATTCTGTTAGTGATAAACAAAGGTTAGTGAGCATATCAAACCCTAACATCAACTTATTACTTTCTAACTAGGATGAGTGTAGCAAATAACATAACAACCCTCAGATTATGCTAATACTAATGATATAAACAACCTAGCATGAAAGATTTAAGTTTAAAATAACTATTTGATTATTAAACATGCATATTAGTTTAAAAATGAGCATTATAACCATGCATGAAAGTAACTACGGAGTGTGCATGAAGCTATGAAGGAATGGGTAGCATAACAATGCTTTGAGATTCCTTCAAAATCTTGGCATAACAACACTACTATTCAAAAAATTGAGGCTTATTATGAGCTCCAAATCTCTTCAATTTATAGAAGAATGGGAGAGAGAAAGGGGAGACAAGGTTCATTAATGGAGCCCCTAAGGTCATTAATGAAGTGTAAGAGCCATTAATGCCTTGGGCATTAATGAGGGATGGGCAAGAGGGAATATCCCTTAAGGGGTCATTAATGAAATTCATTAAGAGGCATGGGAGGAACTAAGGCTCAACTTGGCAAGTTGGTCCTTAGAGAAGTCATGCTTGAGAAAGTTGACTTTCTCAAGTGGGTTGAGTCCCTAATCACTTCCTTAATGGAACGTGACATTATTAGGAAGGGGGATTAGAATTAGATTAGGATTAGAAGAAGGTTAGCAAGGATGAATGGGTTGGGATAGGTTTGAACCTAGGGTCAAAGTGGTTGAGTTGGGTTAGGTTGGGGGTTTAGAGGATTATTAATGAAATAAATTAAACTTATTTAATTCTTTCAAAAATAGGAAATTTAATTATTTAAACAACTTAATTGATTTTTAATAATTAAAGGACTATAGCGAATTAATTAGATTAATCAAGCTAGGGGATTGGTTCTTTTTCAAGTGAGAAAATGATTTAGGACTTTATTTAATTCCCAGTGAATTAATCATTTTAGCCATGTATTTGATTAATTATTAATTTTGGCTAAAGCAATTAACTTAGTGATTTTGATCACCTTAGGAAATTAAATTGATTCAAAGAATTATGCCAAGCAGTAACAGAATCATTTGGACATAGTCAAGGGTATGATCACACTTAGGGAAAATAGGGTCTTTTAGTCATAGCAGACCAAATTAGGGTGGTTACATTTGCCCCTCTTTGAATTGATGTGCGAGCAATGCATTGATTCAAAGATATTTTTTTACTTTGACTTACTGAATGAAATGGAAAAGACGTTGAATATAAATGACACTGGTATTGGTGGATACATAGTGGAACCCATACTATCAATCACATCACTTCCCACATCACCTAGGTTTTACAGGAGACCTTCGGAAGAGATGAAACCAACAAAATCCTGAGAAATCTATGATGGTGACTTTCTTAAATCCAACATACCATTAGAGGATGAAAAAGAAGAACAAGCCATTCTAGAATGACTATAGAAGGAGTCTAAAAATAATGTAAAATATCCTTAGAAACATATGGAGTGGGGTATGAACTGGCTCAAAAAAGGGGTTATTCAGGAAAGGGAACCAATGGATGTAATCAAAATGGACTTCAAGAACTAGTCTATGTTGAATTCTGATGACCTAGGGACACAACTGTTCTAGGGTTCTTATCAAAGAAAGAACAAAGAGAAAAAGATTGCCTAGATAAAGAAAAGAGTCATCAGGATCTTCTAGATTAAGAAGAACATAATACACCAAAACAAAGAACTGACACAACCACTCACAAGTGGGATGATTCTGATGATTTTAACAAGGAAGATGTATATCCTTTCGCTATTCCTCCCAATACCCTGGCTCTTCTCTTTGAAGAATAAATACCATAGGTCAACGCTACTGAAGAGAGTGTTCTATAGGAATCACCAATGGCTTCTGATTAGTTAGAGACCACTACATATGAACAAGATCTAGATATAGAAGAAGGGAATATAACCATAGTAGAGTTCTTAGACATAACTCATCCAAACTAGGGGAAATGAGTGGACTTCACTCTTGTCCAAAATATAGTTGATTATGTTGAAATGGACTCTCATGAGTATGAGTTTGATAGTTTATCAGAAGATAATCAGGACAAGGAGGTGGATACTATACAAAAAAATGTAACTCTATTTGAGGTAGGTAAAGGTTTAGGGTCTAGGTCTGACGATTTAGATCCTCTAATCCCTGACATGAGCTTTGACAATGTCGTTAGGGCTCTGGTTCTTTTAAACACATCTATACAGGGTACTGATTTAGGTCTCTATTTGATGGTCCAAGTTTATGATGACACACCATGAATACTCTCAAACCTTTCAATTCATTACCCCTACTACATCTTAAACTCATTGATTGGGGTTCGCAAACACAACCCATAAACATCCCTACATTCCCCAATGAGTATGCACTACCATACTACATGAACGCTGCTAAATCTGTCACTTCTTCCACCAGTGAACCTATTATGAATATGAATGAAATAGATATCAAGTACCTCAGACATAAAATTAAAATGAAAAAGAAAAAGAGTTCTGAAGGCGAAAACCACATTGTGCCAGTTTTAGAACACAAAATAGTCAAAAGAAAAGACGCATCCAATGATGAAAACCTATTTGAGGTGCCAAAGGATGGGGTACTTGATATGCTTCCATGTCACTTCCAGGAGAAATCATTAGTATTGTTTGAACCAACACAACCTGTGAACATTGGGATAGAGGAACATCCACACATCATCCATGTGGCGCAATCTTTATCAATATCAGAGCTAAAAAAATTCACTGAATTCTTTGAAGAGAAAAAAATCAACTTTGCATGGAGTTACTCAGACATGCTTGGTTTGGATCTAGATCTGATTATGCAGCATCTCTCTATCGCACTAGGAGTCAAATGAGTAAAGAAGAATATATGAAAAATGCATCCTCACATTGCTCTGTTGATTAAGGCTGAACTAGAAAAGCTACTAAAAGTTGGGCTCATTTGAGCTATTGATTATGCCGAGTGGATTTCAAACATTGTACTAGTATCCAAACCAGACAAATCTATTTGAGTCTATACAGACTTTAGGGACCTAAACAAGGCTTGTCCAAAGGATGACTTTCCTTTTCCCAACATCGATATGATTGTGGACATGATAGATGGGTATGAAATGTACTCCCTCATAGATGGATTCTCTGGATATAACTAGATTAAGATTGCTCCAGAAGATCAGGAAAAGATAGCTTTCACATGTGCTTGGGGAACCTTCTGCTAGAACATTATTGTCCTTCAAACTGAAAAAATGCATGAGCTACTTATCAAAGGGCTATCACAACAATCTTCCAAGACATGATGCAAAAAAACATGGAAGATTATGTGGATGACACACTGGTTAAAACCATGGAAATATCTACGTACCTACAAGATTTGGGTAAAATCCTTGATAGAATTGAGCAGTTCAAGCTTCGACTAAACCCAAATAAGTGTGCATTCGGGGAAACCTAGAAAATTATTGGGTTACATTGTTTCAGCAAAAGGGATTGAGGTAGATCCTGCAAAGGTGAAAGAAATACTAAAGATGCCGCCACCTAAAAATATTAGTCAAATGAGGAGACTATAAGGAAGAATTTAGTCCATCATGAGATTTATCTCAAAGTTAGCAGATAAATCCCAACCATTCACAAAAACTCTACGTAAGGGAGTCACATATGAATGGGATGAAGAATGCAAAAGGAAATTTGATCAAATCAAAGCATACCTGGCTAACCTGCGAGTATTGATGCCTCCTATGCCAAGAAAACCATTAATCTTGTATATATCTGCCATGACAACATTACTGGGGGCACTTCTAGCACAGGAAGACAAAGACAAGAAAGAGTGAGACATCTACTACATCTGTAGAACCTTAGTCTCTTATGAGATTAGCTATTTAGTGAAGAGAAATATTTTCTCGTAGTTGTATTTGCATCTGAGAAAATGAGACATTATATGTTAGCACATTCCACAAAACTGGTTGCAAAGATCGATCCACTGAAATATCTTTTTAGTAAGGAAACTTTTACTGGAAGACTAGCTAAATGGGTCATGATCCTCAATGAGTTTGACATTGAACACATTGAGCTCAAAGAAATTAAGGGGTAAGCCATTGCAGATCAATTGGCTAATGCTCCATTACAAGATAATCTCCCAATCAATGCTGAATTTCCAAACGGTTCTATTCTGCACATAACGCACAGTTCATGGAAAATGTTCTATGATGGATCTTTTACACAATTGGAATTAGGTGCATCTCTATTATTGATAACACCTCAAATTTATTCCATACAGAAGGCATACAAGCTATTGTTCCCTTGTACAAATAACAATGCTGAATATGAAGCCTTGGTTAATGGAATCAAACTAGCAATTGCATGGAACATATAAGAGCTACAAATATATGGGGACTCCCAGCTCATCATCAACCAAGACAACAACGTCTATCAAAATAAGAATGATAAACTCATGCCTTATAAGATAATGGCTGATGAATTTAAGAAATAATTTACATACATTATGTTCTAGCAGGTCCCGAGGACACAAAATAGAGCAGCTACATTAGAGTCCTCACAACCACAAGAGGAAGAATTTTGCTATGCGTTCCTGGTGGAAGAACTTTATTTCCCTACCTAAAACTCCCCAGACTCCCACATGGTCTATTCTATCATAGGAAAGGAGTCTTCTCGATATAAACATGTCTACACCTACCTCCATCATCAGGTTATCCTTGGTGCACTTACCCACAATGAACACTGGAACCTTATCCGTAATGCCTCATGGTATGTTCTCATAGATGATGATCTTTATAGAAGAGGACTAGGTGCTAATTTTCTTAGGTTTCTAGAAAAAGAGGAGTCTAAACATGCATTAGATGAGGTCCATGATGGTATTTGTTGCTATCACTCTAATGTTCTGACTCTAGCCTGAAAATTGCTAAGAGTGGGGTACTACTGGCTAGATATGGAAAAAGAGGTTGTAAGATACACAAAGATGTGTAAGAAATGCCAACTACATGGAAATATTATACATGCTCCAGTAAGGGAGCTGATTCCATTTATCACACACTGGCCCTTTCAACAGTGGGCATTCGACCTCATCGGTCAGATACACCTATATTATTCTAATGGGCACAAATTCATCATCACCACCACTGAGTATTTCACAAAGTGGGTAGAGGCGGTCCCGCTAATCAAAGCTACAGGCCAGTAGGTGGAATTATTTATTCTAAATCACATTATCTATAGGTATGGTTTTCCTTCAGCCATTATAAATGACAATGGAGGGTAGTTCAAAAACACCAATATCAAAGAAATTTGTGAGAAGTTCAAGATTAAACAACACTTTTCTTCCATTTACTATTCGCAAGGTAACGGACAGGCTGAGGCCTCCAATAAAAATTTGCTGTTGCACCGTACTGTGAACAAATTTGGATAGGATTGTAATCTGCAGATCAATCCCACACTATGGGCATATAGAACAAGTATCAGAACACCTACTAGGGCAAACCCCTTTCCTCTTGTCTATAGAGCAGAAGTAGTACTACCCATAGAAGTAGAAATCCCATCTCTGAGGGTTTCTCTATGAAGTCTTATCACATATGAAGATCACAGAGTCTCAAGACTGCAAGAACTAGAACTGCTGGATGAACATTGGCAAGTGGCGTTCGATCATCTTAGAGCTTATCAGAATATGATGTTTAGAGGTTATAATAAAAAGGTAAAACTAAGAGAAATTTAGGTGGGAGACCTAGTGTTGAAAGAAAACTCCTATAATCAGTCACATAGAGAACAAAAGGGGAAATTTGAACCCAACTGGTTAGGTATTTATATCATTACTGCAACATTCAGCTTTGGAGACTATCGACTCTCTACACCTGAAGGAGAACACCTCTGGGAGCCCATCAACACTCTCCATCTAAAGAAGTTCTATACCTAAGGAATTTTTAGTGATCAACACCATGTACATATTTATGATCCTGAAAAAAGATTACAATTTGGAAAAAGTCCTGAAAAAATGATCATCTTGGTGAAAACTTGGTAAACAGGGGCCTTGATGCATCAATCAAAAAAATAAAAAAAATGAGAAAATACAAAAAAAATGGAAAAAGAAGAAAAAGTGCCTTGGTGAAAACCTGATAAATATGCGCCATGGTAGCAAAAATAGAATCTCTACCAAGTAGGTGAAAACTTGGTAAATAGGCACCTCTTGTACTCAATGATCCATCTATCAATACTCAGTCTTGGAAATCCTTCGTTTTAGTTTGTACATAAGCTTTCAATCACTTTTGTGACACTTTGGATCTTCTGAGAACCCTCCTGGTTTGAAACTGATCCAAAGTCATAGTCTGGAGGCAATTACATTGGCTTTGTCCTAGCAGTATGAGCCAAGTTAGTTATCTTCAATCAAGGTTTGTTACTAGGGGGCCTAGGTCCCCAATTTGATAACATCTTTGGCTTATAACAAATTCAATAATCTTGTCATTTCTTAAGGACATCTCGCTATTGACACAACATGTATTTCTCAACACCCTAATCAAAAGTGTTTCTTAACATTATCCTTGGATGCATTTGTGTTTCTCAACACACATTGGATAACGCAAACATAAAAAATAGATCGATAATACTCAAACACATTGCACTCACAAGCACAATGGTTTTTCTCAACACATCATACATATACACATCCAAAAACTTTGAAACTGGCTAAAGTATGTTGAACTTCTCTTTTTATGCTGTCTATTCTCATTTATTTTCATTAATATTTTCTTTGTCTGCTGCTTATTTGTGTGGTCTCAATGATCCTCCAACATCAAATACACAAGGTGTATGTGATAAGAGCTCCCGCATTAAGGCAAAAAAGCCTCACATCCCTTGATCCTATTTAATTGCATGCCAAGGTGAGGTCAAAACTATCTCCTTGACAGCTATTTCTCTTCTTGTTTATGCACGATCACACTCATGGTTATCTTGGCTTTGAATTCCCCGATACTGGTGTACTCTTGCAACATCATCTAGAAACAACATTCAGATCATCTTGGATTTTGTGTCGTGATGCTTATGTTAGTTTCTCATATCTTATCCAATGAAATTCATATTCATATTCTTATGGTCACAGTGGCACCAGTAAGGATTGTATCGACTCTGATGTTCCAAAAATGCTCGATGATGAAAAATTTCAAAGATAAAAGTTCAGTGACTACACCTTAGATTACATTCATGATAGTCTTGCATCTGCATCTGCATGGTGTTAAAATCTGCAAAATATCATTATCTATCTGCAATGTGAAGGTTTTAAAGCTCCCATTGGTTGATCTTCCTTTTGCCAAGTGGTTAGTTGTGCGTTGATTAATGTGAAAATTACACCCCTGGCTAATTCGTCTATCTTGATTCTATTTTCAGGATCAAAATCAAAATTTGAAAGTATTTTACTTGTAATTTTTGACGTTTGACTTTTTAGTCAACTGCAGCTGACCACTTACACAATCAGTGTTTCTGGACTCCAAACTAATGGAAATCTCTCATAATTTATTCTAGCCAATCCTCCTGTCATCAATTTTAGTCCAATATGGTCAAACAAGACCTCTCATCAAGTACAAATTCTATCCTAACCACTTGGACCTCTTTCTAATCAGATCAACTTATTCCTGTATCATGTTATCAACATTCCAATGATCACATCATCAATCAAGACCCCACCACTTGGGTCATCTCAACTTCATTGCATCAAATCAAGTTTAGATCATCTTAAATCAAAGGCAACCTAATCAATGGTCTTCTACAGTTGTGAATTAACTCAAAACTAGACAAGATCAGTCTTATACGAGTTGTTTATTATTGAAACCAAATACATTGATCAAATTGGCTTGATCGCTTTAAATCATGTCAATTTTCTTGCTAGTCAAATCTCTTAACGATAATTAATTTCATTACTTCAAATCAAACTGGTTATTCGTTCAAACCAATCAAAATTTTTAAGAGTTTCTGATAGGTGTTCAATTTCATCTCTTCAAATCAATCTGAGTATTCTATTTATATCTTTTGATCAATCTTTGTCCAATCAAGCTCACAGTTGGTCTTCTTCAAAAGAATGGTTTCATCACTTCAAATCAAACTATTTTGGGTCTTCTCACTAATAGATCTTTGAATCAATGTGACAATCACACATCAATTCAAAGAGGGGCAAATGTAATGACCTAAAAATGGTCATCTAAACCCTAGACCCATGATCTCAATTGTTTATCAAGAAACCCTAATCTTGATTATTCTAAGTCCTAAACCAAACATGAAATTTATCAATTTCAAGCTGATCTGACCTAAATCATAGGTCCTAATTAATCATTGTACTTGATTAATTAATTAATTCCTAGAAATACGTTACATTGGAAAATAAACCTTAATTTAATTATTTAATTGATATTCTAATATATTAATTAAATAAATGGCTATATTGTCAATAAAATCCAAAAAGGAATTAAATTAATTAAATAAAAACAAAATATGCATTTAGAATCTTTTAATTATTAAAAATGCATATTATGTCATCAATTTCAGTTAACTGATTCTCGAATTGTAAACAAATCTATTTTATTCAATTAACTTATTCTTATCTTTTTCTCATTTTGGAAACAAAGCTGTTAACTAAAAACTGATTTTGGAAGTTTACAAAATAACTGATCAGTCAGCCCAATCAACTGACTCTCTCGACCAATCATCTTCTTTGCACATGGATTGTGCTTCCTCAAATCAAATCCTGTCCACTCTTTGGCTTTCAATCTCAACCGTCAATTCGAGAGAGATTTATATAAATGAGAACCTCTTTTCCTTCACAAAGGACCTAGATTTTAATCATCATTATTATAGATTTTTTACATTCTATCATTCTTAATCATTTGACATTGTTAATTGTTTAGTTTGATTTCAAGCATTCAAATCTTTAGATTTTAGAGTACATTTAGTTTGGACTTTAAAAAGAATCAATCACATCTCATTTGGTGCTCTAAAATATAATCTTAATTAGTATTGGATTTAATACAAATCTTGCATTCTCATATTATTTAGATCATAATACAGCTCTTTAAATCCTTCATTTAGAATAGGTGTAGTCACTGAGTTTGCGATGACCTAAGAGCAAAACATACTCCTTACTATTAGAAGGTAATAGACCGATTTAGACTAGTATTTGTTTATTGCATTTAGTTTTGACTAGCCATATAATAATCTATTGAAGTGTGTGTTGCAACTTGTAGGTACCCAACACGATTTCACACACACAATACCTTGAAAATGCAAATCCTTCTTGAAATAAGATCATAAGTGTTGATACAATAGCATGACTCTGAAAAGACCTAAAATGACCTCATAAAAGATATGATTTCATAATGATTTCTAGGATTACCACCATGAATTGCTTGAATATGCTTGAATTCTCCTTGAATTCTTGATAGGGTTGAGATGTAATGCCCCGCCAGGGAACCCAAGAGAACTTAACCTAAACATGACACTAAGTTCACGGAATAATTTTTTTTTAAAAATGTTTACAAACAATATTAATAGCAATGTGGAAGCAACACAATGAAGTACATGACATACATGAAATACAACTCATACATGATTAACATTCCTCGAGGGTTCCTTGACGTAGAATTACTGAAGCAAACTAATCTACGAATACAAATATAAGAACTGACATAAAGGTTACATAATTTGAAACCAATTACATACATCCCATAATAAAGATTACATATACAACTGATACCATAAGGTATACTACCTAATCAACATCCACTGCACAAATCACAGGGTATGTAATAATACATAATAAACAATACAATGCATCCTCCAAGGATGATAACCAATATAAACATATGGTATAAATACACAACTCAAATAACTGAGCAAGTATCCAAAAGACTATGAAGATGAAACTGTAACAAGGAACATCTAGGCATGAAGAAGAATCTGTCAGAATCTCAATGGTAATAAGAATCACTACCACCCAACCACGTGGAACCAAAGGTCCACTCCCACCGTGCTGAGGAGGTAGTAACAGGCCCATCACACGGGGTATACAACAAGAATACAAACAAGGTACACATGACCTCAAACTCCAATGCAAAGGAAGATTCTGGAAGCACTCTAATCCCAAATAAGGAACACTAAACAACACCAGAAGTAACTAACACACGTAGGATAACCTAAGCTGTATATAGGGAAGTGTCATCACATAAGTCCAACCTTGAAGGTAACCCTAGTAGTACCTATTGACCCTGGCCTCCAAGTGACACTATGTGGCTTAGTGATCCTTTCACGAAGACAAGGATCCCAACTTCCATTCTATCATGCGACAACATTCAAGACATGGGTAGAGACTCAGACATCTTATTAATTCATTTTAAACCCCCTTTAATGTATCATATATTTTCACTTACTAAGTAATTTGCCAATGGGTTTACCTAGTAACCGCTTAGGGTCCTGAACCCCCATTGCAAGCCACTTCCCCACTATACACTTAGTAATCCTACCTAGGCTCAAGATCAACACATGAAGATAAACATATACACAAATCACATCATGCTCATTTAGGAGCACATAGGTTCATAAATAACCAAACAATAACCACAATATCTTCATAAAGCCAAACAATACATAAAAATTGAATCAGGTTGGGTTTAGGAAATCAGGACCATGACAACTCATACAATCATAACTGTCATCATAACAACATCATCCAAAAAGGTACAATCCCAAAACCTCTGGATCTAGGTCCTAGGGTCATCTAACCCAACAGATACCCGAAAGCATGAACACATAGGAGGGCATTCAATTCATATAAACACACACACAAGACACATCATAATACGATAACTCATATTTAGAATGCACTAAGCTAAATACAACATTAACATAGGAATAAACAAATTTACGATTCCTAATCATGCAAATTCATTTACTCACTAAAATTACTATCTAGAAATAATTAAATATTCCATATTAATAAATGTTAACATTACCTCTAGATCTATTTATAAAATCAGCATATAAATATATCAAGGCATTAATTACCAATTTTTCAGTTATAATTACAACATTATAAAATACCTAGGTACATCATTAAGCATTTAAAATTAATCGTTCAATAGCATCTCTATTCGAATTAATTAGTACCATAGGTTTAAACGATTAACACTAATCCATTTCTAACCATGACCAAATAAATTTCTCCCCCAAGTCCTAGATTAACAATAGTATCAAATTTCCCTATAAAGGAACACAAATTCCATTTTTGTTCCTATGTCTCAATTGACTAATTTTAAATACTAATTTAAAAATTAATAATAATCAACCCATTTAATATTAATACAAACTAATTTAAATATTAATACAAACTAATTTAAATATTAATATAAACTAGTTTAAATATTAATATAAATTAATTAAATATTAATATTAACTAATGACATATTAAATAATATAAATGAATTAAATATTAATTACTACTAATAAAATAAAAATCTTTTTTTTGTTAAAAAAAAACTAAACATTAAATAACCCGAAACTTAACGATTTAATATTTTAAACAAATTAAACATTGCATAAAATATAATTAAAATTAAAATAAACATACAATGAGGGGGGGGTCCCGTGGCCCCCACCCCACCTCACCTTAATAACCGTGCCGACCTCCCTTATGTAAGGAGAGGCTCGGCCAGACTGCGGCCGACACCGGCTGCCGTGCCGACAGTCTCGACTGCCGAGCTGACAGTCTCGACTGCCGCGCCGGGTCTGCCGTGTGCAGGGGAGGGGGTGATTTGGTGGCCCTCGCCTCCTCAAACCCATTTCAAAAAATTAAAAATAATAAATTTTTTTTATGGTTTTTTTTTTTTTTTTTTTATTAAAATACAAAACTGCGGTTTTATTCTGAAACTCAGTTATAAATATATTTATTTTTTTATAGTAATTCTGAAAAACAGAATAATTAAAAAGACATTCTTCTTCTTTTTTTTTTTTTACTTTTGTCTTTTCTAATAAATTTTACTTGACTGGTGTAAAATTTATATTTAACTCTGTATTTTTTTTTTAGCAGAGAGCATTTTGTTGAAAACAATTAATTTCTAAGAGCAATTTTCAAAGGGGAATATTTATTTTTCCTTCTACTATAGTTAGAACTATAGGGTAGTTTAATTTTTATTTTCTTAGGAGATCCGTAGGGTATTTTCGTATGAAATTTCGACAGCACTTCCGTACCAGGGTAATTAACATTTTCCTTCAATAATCAAGGATCTAGGGTTCCATAAGCACATACTTCAATAACAATTTCAAACAAGAAACCCTAATACCCTTTTTCTCATAATGCCATAAAATGAAACCCTTTATGCCCACAAGCACAAATCCGACATGCAAGCCTGAATTAAAACACGAAATTGATCTAAACATAATTTACCAATTGAAATCAATCAAACCCAAAGTAAACAAGCAAGGAATGACCAAACAAGGGAATTCTTAGCTTTTCGGATGCATAGAAGACAGGGATCTGAAAATCAGAATTGACATGGACAAGACCGTACCTCAATAACTATTGAGGAATGCACAATCCAAAATCCAAGCAATTAGAATTCTCAAAATTATCCTCCAAAACCAAGCACACACCAAAGCTTCCAAAAATGCTCCCAAAACCCTGTTATGAGAGAATGAGAGAAGAATCCCCCTAATGAGGATCTATTTCCCCTAATCAAGCAAACCCTAATGCCAACACATTCAGTTAACTCCTAAAAGGACTCCTCTCCAAAATTGAAAGAAAATA
>MU223182.1:6234807-6262044 GCA_018584345.1 Thuja plicata | reverse complement strand
ACTCCTAAATTCAAGTTGAGATCTCTTGAGTTGAAAATATTTTTTCAACCAAATCTTGCACATGTAATTAATAAAATATTAATTTAAATAACTTAAATATTTACATCACAATTATCCATGCAACTAATATTAATTATTTAATTAAGCATAAAAGCATAATTACTCTAATTTCAAATTAAATATTCAATTGAATATTAATACTCAATAATTGCACTTTAATTAAACTTCTAATTAAATATAGGTATTTAATTTAATTTTCAATTAATTAAATACCCTATATTTAATAATTAATTGCAATAATATTTAATTAAATAAACAACATGATTTAACACCCACATAATCACATCAAGCACCTGAAACTGAAAACATGCAAAATCAAACATGATCAAGGAAAGGGATACACGAATTCCTATCAACTATATGAATTCGGTCAGGGTAGTCAAAACAAATACTTGTCCACTAACTAGGACAATTAGGTTTAGGATAGGATTTGGACCTGAAAACTATCTCCCCTCTCTTACCATTGAGATTAATGCGATAGGGCATGCTCACTCCTGCCAATTCAGGGAAGACGTAGCCCGATACCTGCAAACCTGTCATCACTAGACGAAAATACATGCATATATCATATAGAAAACAATGGTTGAGACTAGGTTATCGTGTGGATCTCGCCGAAGCAAGTAACTACGAATTTTTCCCATACTATACCAAGCACATCAAACAGTAATGAAAACATACAATGATCCTTGTGCATATAAATCTAAGGTCAGTATTGTCAGAAAACCATAATCGGAATGAAATCCTAACATATACATAAGCATCATAAAATAACCATAAATCACATGTACACCAATGACATAACATACTAACAATGGATCGATAACATACTAAAATGTAACACATAGTATCATCTAAACCATCTAATTAAATCCACACATACATCCAAAATGCCTAAAAGAATTTGGCATCCACAAATTGAAAAGCAACCTAAGAGGTGGGTATTACATGAGATGTCATACAAAGATGATTTATTGATTTATTATCTCCTCCCCCCTTAAATGGAAGAGGTAGCATTGATTCCATACCTCTCTTGGCCATTTTGAAATAAAAAACTTGGAGAAGGCTACTAAGGATTTGGAATCCCACTCAAACTCAACATACCAAGCTCCAATTCACATTTGGGCCCAATCTACCATGTAAGGGATGACTCCGAATGTAGAAGGGAAATTAATTCACCTTATATGCTTTAAGGAACCCTCTATAAAGTAATCAAGGATTAAATTTGAATTGGGAGTCTGTATGGATGTCAAATCCTCCTTTATTTCTTTGGGTTTTTTTTTCTTTTAACAACATATTGTGTTTTCCAACATACACAAACTTACTTCAACCTTGAATATCCATATATTTACAATAGAATCCTATTAAGGTGCACATACATATTTCATTTAAAGAGGTTTAGGTTGTGATATACCATCTTTAATTCAAGATAGCATGGTAAGTACACAAAGATGGGGGACCAAAAAGATGCCACTCAAATTTTTGTCCCCAAAAAAGCACATGGAATGCACCCTATATGGTGCACACCATATGGTTTGGCATGTCAAGCCTCAATTTTTGCACACCAAGTCTATTTGGTGTGCACCCTTTTAACTACATAAAAACATGCAAAAAAAATTCTAAATAAGGCGTGTGTCATAGCCATATATGACATGCGCTAAATGTAAAAATTCAACATTTCAATGATAAAATGGTTGAACCATGGAGTTTTGTGTGGTTCTCAAGGTGTTAATTTGGTCTTGGCAGCAGGGGCATTGCCACTTGACCCTAACCTATATCGCAACAAGGAGCATGGCTAGGGCACTGCCCCCAAACCTCTGTTCAATAATTTGGTGGAAAACTATGTTGATAAAAGTGGGGAAAGTTAACTTACAACTCAAAGAGAGAGAGAGAGAGAGAGAGAGAGAGAGAGAGAGAGCCCTTAAAAACCATTATATATCCTAGGACTTGTTGAGCATTGTTTTTACACAAGTCAACTACTAGGATCTTGAGATTCGATTTCCTCTCTTGAAAGAATAATGAAGTTATTCCCAAGGTTCTCCAGGGTTGTGGTACAACCTACTTGGCTACTCAGTTGAAGATAAATGTGAATTTTCACGAGGAGGCCTTTGCTGGTACGTTCAAGACATCAAACTACAAGACAACTTTAGTAAGTTTTTGGTATTTTTTGATTTATCAAAGATTGTAGTTTTAACTTAAAGATGTAATTTTGTGTTTTCAAGGTGATTACTTTCAGATTTATGACAAAATTTAAATGAGTAAGGTAACAAGAAATGAAGTAAATTTTCTGAAACAAAATCCTAATGGAAATAAACTGATGTTCACCCTTCCTTACAAATTGAATGACAAAGATATTTGGAATAAACCCACGAAGTATAAATCAGACAATGTCACAATTCTATACCCAATGGATGCAATCGTTTGGAGAGAAAATGAATTCACCTGTGCAAGATTTTCAAAACCTACCAAATCGTGAAGCCACCAATATGTGCACACCCATAAGACAGATTTATTGTTAAACCCAATAGATGATCCCTTCCATGCATTCATCACAACAAGGTAGGTAAACAAAAGCAAACTCAAACTAATAGAAAAATAGATTCAAAAAATAATAAAATAATTGGCTCTTTGAAAATAGTGAAAAAGTATGCACACATTCATCAATTTCACATAGATAGTAGAAAATATCACACCATGAATGAAGTGCCTATTTTAGATCTTTATTGCATTAGGAATCAGACCCTATTACATTGCTTTTGATTACAATATGTAGAGTTCTGATCTACAAACTTTGAATGCCAAAATTAGGGTATCAGAGACTCTAAATTAATGAAAATGAACTAAGACTAAAACTTTTATGGAAGAAAACTATTTCTAACTGATGTTAAACAACTTTCATGGATTTTTAATCCATTTACAATCATTTTTTCCATGCAAGAGGGATAAAACTCATCAAGAAAAGAGAGAGAAAGAAGATGGGGTTTCTTTGCATGCAACTGGAGTCTTCTTCTTGATCTTGGAGTTATCCCTTAGAATCCTATCTGGGATTCTCTTTGTGGTGGGAACTAATAGGGGCCCCTTATTCCTTCCAAAAATAACTCTATTTAGGAACCTATCTAATCAAGATATCAACTTCCATGCAAAAAAGTGATCTTGTTGGAAAGACTCAAAAATTCGGACCCCAACCTCTACTCCGAAGGTTTTCAAGTGCCAAAAATTACAAAGTGTGAGAACCCAAAACTGGAGGCCCAAAATTTTCAGCCCTTCCAGAGGCTAAAAGGCCAAAAGGCCAAAATTCTTGACAAGTTGAAAGGCCGAATTGCCAAAATTTAGCCTTTTTTAAAATGGCTAAGTGTAGAAAACTTCTTTCTGCAAAATTGCTGAATAGATTTGAGGCATCATTTTGGAAATAATTCCAGATGGGCATCTTAGAGCCTTTGTACTATCTCTTGAACTTCTTCATAATTTATCTCTTTCCTCTTCACTTTATTGACCCTTCTGTCTTGCTTCTCTATGAAAGTGGTCAATTCAGAAGTGAAGAACTTGATCTCTTCTTCATGCTCTGACATTCTCTGCATGTCTTCCTTTGAGTAGAACAATTGGTGCAAGGCCTCTTTCATGATAAAACCTACTAGAATATCTCTGAACTGCTACACCACCTCTTTTACTGGACACAGGATCTATTTATCCTTGTCCCAGTATAGGTCCAGGCCAATCCCTATGAAGAAACCATCTATTTCTCCTACCCATTCCATGACTTCCTTCTATTTTTCCATTATGCAGGCTAGGCACTCTTTGAAGACCTTAATTGTCTTGGTTATGTGATTGATACATGTTTTGAAGTTGTCTAGTTCTTTGCCCTCATATATCTTTACTAGGATATGGAAGCGTTGCTTCTTAATTATCTTTAGGTCTTGGAGGGCAGCTTGTCATTTGGTTATCTCAGAATCTATGCCATCTTCACTCTCCATTTGGTTTATCAACTTTGTATTTTCAATCAAGATGACTCTGTAAGGCCTAAAAACCAGTCTGATAACCCCTTATCCATATTGCTCAAATTCATTCTTCCAATCCACACTTTCTTGGATGAAGGAAGGGGTCAAACCCGCTGGTAAATCTGGAGTGGCCCTCTTTTGTAATATGACCTGTAATGAGGCCTCCAGGAAACCTAGGTCAATGGGACCCACCATCTTATAAATGAACTTCTTCAGAGCCTCATTTTTCTTTGTTAAGGACTTGATGGTCTCTTCATCCTTTCTCATAAATCCTAAAGCATGTTTGAAACCTAGAGTTGCTAATGTCTTACTCCCTTCCCTGGTGGGCTCAAACAAGTATACCTCTTCAAGTGTATAATATTTGGGGGTCACTTGTTCTTGAGAGGTGCTAATAGAAGGAACTAATACTTGTGCATTCCAGTGATCCCTAGTGTCTTGGGTGACATAGGATATGCTCCTCACTAGTATGTTGGTCTCTGCTTGGTGAAAAGCCCGCCCCAAGAATTCCATATTGTATCTTCTCCTTCTTCCTTGTCTGTGTAAGTTATCCTCCTAGGCTGAATCTCTTTAGCAAACCAAGTAGGTTTACTAAAGGTGGTGACCAGATCTTATGGGGAAACATGAAACATCCTCCTCTGACTCTTTCTCCTATTCCCTTTCATGTTCACCTTCTCCCTCATTCATTTCTTCTTTGTGAGCTCCCCCTTCTCCCTTTTCCTCTTCTATTGCAACATCTAGTTCATCCTTATCTCATCCTTCATCTCCCGAGGAAACAATCAACACTTCTATATTAAGGCTAGTCATGGCCACCAAGGTGGTTTTGCAGGGTAACACAACTTCCATGCTTACTGACCCTTGGGGGGTCAGGATGAAGCAAGGAAAAGGAACTGACGGTGGTGGAGTTGGTGTTGGCATTGAAGGTGGTGAAGTTGGTGTTGGAGTTGGGAGATAAGGTGGTGTAGTAGGAATTGGAGGGGGAAGAGAGGTTGGTGGAGTAGGAATTGGAGGGGGAGGAGAGGTTGGTGGAATGGGAATATGAGGCGGTGGGGTTAAAGTAGAAATATCCCCTACAAAATTATTTCCTACTATATTAGGAGCCACCATGGCATCTTGAGATTTTGGTCCTTGGCCGATGTTAGAATCCATCCCCATGACAGGAAAATTTAGTGTGGGATTAGTGAACTGAGCCGAAGGTGGAGTGAGGGTCACTTGGGGCTGGATGAGTGATGGTGCTCTCATTTCATATCATGTTGTTGAATCTGGCATATATCATGTTTTTGAATCTGGCGTATCTTGTCCATGGTCTACAAAGCCTTCCAGGCCTTCAAAATCAAATATCTAGAATTCATCCAAACCTAAGGCAGCTAGAGGGTTGTCCTATTCTTTTGGATCCTCCATGTGTTTCCTTGTAGTCTCCTTTTCTTTCCTCTTCTGAGATCTTTTCCTTTTAATCAGAGGTATGCCTTCCTTATCTTCTAGCTCCTCTTGTAAGGTTTCCAGTTGTGGAGATGCAGAAGCTCTCCTCCTTTTATACATTTCTTCCCTTTTTTGGTTGTAGGGGAAGATTGCCCAGAAGTGGAAGGGACTTCATCTCATGGGGCCTGTGATGATCCCACTAGAGGATCTTTCTATCCAGTCATCCTAGTTTTTGGATCCTTGTGCCTTGTATTTGGACCATACTCTACTGCACATTCATAGCCGTATACTTTCTTTGGCTTCTGAGGTGGGGCCTTCTTATACTGGGGCACCGTAGACCTCTCTCCATGTTTCTTATCCACCTTCTTGGGTGGATCCTGTTGGTGCTCAAATCAACAGATTGGATTTCCTATGGACTTGCCAATCCAATGCTAAGAAACCCAAGTGATTTGACCAACTAACAAGTCACAACTAAGGAAAGGTTGGAACTTCTGAAATTATGGCTCTGCAAAACCAAGGCTGGTAGGCCTATACTTTGACTTATCCTTCAAGTTACAAGGATTTTTACAGCAGATAAGAAACACTTCAACCTTCTCTCTCAAGTATGACAAGTGACTTGAAAGAAATAAATTGTGAGCTATAAACTGAAATACTTTAAGTAATTGAAATAATATTTAGTAAATGTGTATGTAATTTGAAATGAATAGATAGATAAGATATCATAAAAATATAAACAATGAAATGAATAATTATAATCCAAATAATGATTAGACCAATGCCTTATTCTATCATGGGAAATAGAGTCAAAATTATCCCAACCCTATGTACAACCTCAGAGACAGTTTGCAAGAAACATATCACTTCAAAGGCGTTATGATGAGCATGTATCTTAATACAAATCAACAACTATCTCAATTGAGTTTAACTCCTCAAATGACAAACCGATTGATTGTGGCCACAATCAATTGAATTTAACCATGCAAGATGAAAAAACCAATTGATAATTAAATATGTAAATTTAATCAATTAAGTATGCAACATCAAACTATAAATTTGAAGAAAATCTAAAGATTTTATCCAAGGGACTAATAAAAAATGAAGTTGAGTAAATTCCCACATATGAAAGAAAAACACTTATCATTATTGATTTAAAAAAAATAGTACATCTAGGTCCATGTTACAGTTGTTGATCCAAAACTATCCAAATATGTGAAATTGTATTATTGTATTGTCTTGTCTCTTTACATTTTACATTATATATATATATGTGTGTTTGAGTGGCTTGCACACATCTTTAGGGTGAAAAGACACAACCCTCATTACAA
Organism: Thuja plicata; assembly: GCA_018584345.1. Lineage (NCBI taxonomy): Eukaryota > Viridiplantae > Streptophyta > Pinopsida > Cupressales > Cupressaceae > Thuja > Thuja plicata. The sequence goes on along the minus strand of MU223182.1, from coordinate 6,255,251 downwards.
ATTATTTTGAAAAAATAATAAACTAACTAAAAAATAACTGCCTAACTTTTGGATTTGGCTTTGGTTGAAAATCCAAAACACCTCGTGAAAAGATAATATATTTGTTGGAGATAGGAATTTGATTTCCTAAACTGGGTCATTTTTAGATTTTTAAAATTTGACCATCTTCAGCCTCTGTCGGCATCATCTTTGTAGCAGGTCAAAATTCCAGCATTTTGTGAAGGCTTTGATTAGTTAGTTCTATTTATTTATGTCATAAAGCTACCTTCCTTTAATTTTTTTAGTATGGAGAAACTTGCTTCTTGATAATGGATTGGGACTTTTAAATTCACAAAATTTAGGGTACCACCAGTGGCTCTTTTTGGGGACGTATGCTCCCTGTGAGCATAGCGAGATTCCAGCTATCTCTGGAGAAGTAGACCAAGTATCAACACTTAATCTGATGCAAAGTGAAATTGGGTGGTCCTAGGCCCCCCAAAAAAGTGAACACTGCTTCTTTCCTCTATCGAATACATAATTTTGATCATGTAATACTTTGGATCTCCCGAATACAATGCCACCATTCTCATAGACAACATTCATTGCTTTATTAACAGGCTTTGACTTTTGTTTACCCTTAGAAAAGTCAGCAGGTGCACTGTAGTCCTTTCTAAATAGAAGATCCCCATGCATTTGATCAACCCTACAAGTAACTAGATTAAGATCTTCTGCTTGGATGCCTTTACATACACAATCTTCCCTATACTCAAGATGTTGTTTCTCTTCACAAAAAGGATTTATAGATAAATCACATTTAGGAACTTCCTTCTTATCAAGAATTTGATCAGATAGGATACTCGGATAATTTTTTAGAACTAATCTTTAACACATTCTCCTCATTATGTATGTTTGATTCCATCTCATCTTCACATGTTTGATACAACTTCTGCTCATAGGATGAAATAATGCATGTCTCACTTTCTAAATACACTTCCCTATACATATTTTGAGTTTCATCATCTTCAAAATGATCACTAGGCCCACTGTCTTTATTCAAATGTTGATAGACTTGAATGCATAGAAAACATTCTTCAAATAATGGATTCAAGGATATTGAGAACTTAGTCATATCTCCATGAGAGATTTCATCTGAAACTTCTTCATGTTCATATGTTGTATGTTGTTCTATTTCATCTCCATTATTTGATTTCTGAAATTTATTATCTTCTTCATATAGTACCCCCTGAGTATGTACTAATCCATCAACTTCCTTATCATGGTGCATTGAGAAAAACATTTGACCACTCTTCTCAACATGTTTTTGATATTCCATGTCTAGTAAATATGAGATTTCTTCTGTACTAAGAAGATCTTCTTCTTCATCATCATGGTCATTGATACCTATTTTGATGCAAATACCACTACGTACAGATTCTTCTTTAATCTGATCCAAATTTTTCTCTTCCATGTAATAACAAGTATTATTATGGTTCTCAATGCTTCTTTATCTTCTATGTGACTAGTGCACTCATCTTCCTCACCAAGATAATCATCAAGCATAAGGCCTTGTTCAATCTGAGCATAAGCCTCCCTTTTTCTATCTTCATCACCTTCTTCTAATATATGTGCAAGGAACTTTAAAGAAGGATCATCTGATGTGATTCATAATTTTTTTACCTTTCTCATGATCTCTTTTTGTGAAGTCATAATGTTTGATGGTATTTCTCAAAAAATGTTCACTGTTCTTATTAGCAAATATGTAGAAGACTCGCCTTCAAATATCTCCAAGCTAAAAAATGCATCAAGTGGAGACATACTAGGATCCTCTTCCACATTGCACTTTGGTATTCATACCATTCATAGCACATGTTGTCTTCTTCACCAATGGCATCATGAAACATATAAAGAAATTATTGCTCAAAGTGTCTCCATGATGAGATGGACTGTGTAGGTAATGATTCATATTCTTCTTGTGCATTATTTTTTAATGACCATGCTAACAACTTCATGGAATCATCTTCTGTATGGACCTCATAATTATCAAGTAATATATGAAAAGCATCCAAATGATCAAGAGATGATTCATCATAATCTCCATAAAATTCAGGAACGCTTTGTGAAAGTTGTGAAAATAATTCATTAGAACTGCATTGAAACTTTCTAAGATCCAAAGGCTTGGTATCAACGGGAATCAAAAACCTTTTGAACAAAATTTTAAACATTATTTAATATATCTTCCATTACTAATTAAAGGAAAAATACTCATCTCTTCCAAGCTATCTCCCTTAGTGGAGAAATTAAAAATTTCTAACATACAGGGTCGCCACATTTTTATCTCCTTTTGAGTCTTTTCCCTCTATAGAGTCACTGACTAAAATAATTTATTAAATAGAGTCGCTACCTTCTTATCAGAAGGAAAATACTTATTATCTTCTGAGTTCTTTCTCATAGCAGAGTCTTAAATATATCACCAGAGCTTCTAAGTAAAATACAAAAATGTTATTTTGAACAACTCCCCAGTAGAGTCACCAATCTGATGGTGCTCAAATCAATAGATTGGATTTCCTATGGAATTTCCAATCCAATGCTAGGAAACCCAAGTGATTTGGCCAACTAACAAGTCACAACCAAGGAAAGGTTGGAACTTCTGTGATTCTAGCTCTGCAAAACCAAGGCTGGTATGCCTATACCTTGACTTATCCTTCAAGTTATAAGGATTTTTATATCAGATAAGAAACACTTCAACCTTCCCTCTCAAGTATGGAAAGGAACTTGAAAGAAATCTAACTGAAAGAAATATATCATGAACTATAAACTGAAATACTTTAAGTAATTGAAAGAATGTTTAGTAAATGTGTATGTAATTTGAAATGAACAGATAGATAAGATATCAAAAAAATATAAACAATGAACTAAATAACTATAATCCAAATAATGATTAGACCAGTGCCTTATTCTATCACGGGAAATAGAGTCAAAATCATCCCAACCCTATGTACAACCTCCGAGATAGTTTACAAGAAACATATCACTTCAAAGGCGTTATGATCAACATGTATCTTAAGACAAATCCATGACTATCTCAATTGAGTTTAACTCCTCAAATGATAGACCGATTGATTGTGGCCACAATCAATTGAATTTAACCATGCAAGATGAAAAGACCAATTCATAATGAAATCTGTAAATTTAATCAATTAAGTATGCAACATCAAACTATCACTTTGAAGAAAATCTAAAGATTTTATCCAAGGGACTAATAAAAAATGAATTTGATTCAATTCCCACAGATGAAAGAAAAAATACTTATCTTTATTGATTTAAAAAAAAAAATAGTACATCTAGGTCCATGTTACAGTTGTTGATCCAAAACTATCCAAATATGTGAAATTGTATGATTGTATTGTCTTGTCTCTTTAAATTTTACATTATGTATATATGTGTTTGAGTGGATTTAACACATCTTTAGGGTGAAAATACACAACCCTTATTACAAATTATTTTGAAAAAATCATAAAATAACTAAAAAATAACTACCTAACTTTTGGATTTGGCTTCGGTCAAAAATCCAAAATAGCTTGATAAAAGCTAATATTTATGTTGGAGATAGGAAATTTGATTTCCCAAACTAGGTCATTTTTAGATTTTTAAAATTTGACTATCTTTATCCTTTTTCGGCATCATCTTTGTAGCAGGTCAAAATTTCAACATTTTCTAAAGGCTTTGATTAGTTAGTTCTATTTATTTGTGTCATAAAGCTTCCTTCCTTTGAATTTTTTAGTATGGAGAAACTTGCTTCTTGATAATGGATTGAGACTTCTAAATTTGCAAAATTTGGGGTTCCACCAGATCCATCAATGTCTTCATAGGGATTGGATCCATCTTATAAGGCCTCTTAGTCCATGCTTTCATTATTCAGATCAAATTCCTAGCTCAGAGTTCAATATCATCGTTCTCATCCTTATCGATTTCTGTGTTCATGATGGGTCTGCTGTAGATTTTATCCATAGTGAAAATTGACTCTAGCACCCTATCTGAATCTTTATCACAAACCTGCAGGAGAATACTGATCTCCAAGGCTACTTTTTCTAGTGCAAGGGATATCCTTTAGTAGTCCCTAATCCTTACGTCCTGATTGTCCACACAGTTTATCCAATAATCTTCTAGATGGGGCTCATCAACGTAGAACTTGCCAATGATATGGTTGTATGTCCTTATGGGGTCAAATCAGGCCCAGATGGTTTTGTATAGTTGAATTGGGCACTCATCCCACTCAAAAGACAAGGATTTGCAAACTTTTATGTCTTGGAGAGTGTACGGGCCCAGAAGAATAGGGAAGTCCCAACAATGCTTCTTCTTATGATTTATGTGATCATAAGTATCTGCGAGCTGCCTGGCCATTTTTAGAATAATTACCTAGTCATATGGGTACCTGGGAAGCTTCTTTGGTTGCAAAGTAGACCCTTCCATAAATGTCCTAAATTGTATGTAATAGGCCCCAATGGCCCTCACCTTGGCAGCTGCTTTCTCTGACATTCTCTTCACGAAATCACCTTCAATAGATCGGATGATTGCATAGATGAAAGTGTCATTCACTATCCTATAGTCCGGGATATCTTCTTGCATATTTTCCCTTTTCACCAACTGAAAGTATACAATATGGGGCCATGCATTTTGATCATTAATGTTCCCCCTTTTCACGAGTCTCAGATAGTCTTCCCGTGTGGCCAATAAGTACTCTATATATGTACTCATATAGTATTTTGGATTGTGTTTCACCACAATAAGTTGCTCATCCATTTGGTCACTTATGATGGTGGCCCAATCGAACCTAGACTTACGGTATTTGATCTTCTCTATCAGAAGGATCATCCAGTCCTCAAGTTGGATGGACCGAGGTAGTCCATACACTTGGCTTAGTAGTGTCACTACCACCTGGATGTCATCTTTTGAATACACCCTCATGAGGTCTATCTTATCCAGTTTGTTTTTGGGAAGAGGCTTCTTGAGGTAGTCATTATTTATAATATCATACACCTCTTCTCCTTTATTTCTAAACCACCTAAGGCCCTTTTCTATGAATAAGTCGTAGAAATTATCTACACCCTTATGGAGGTGGAAGACCTCTTCTACGATGTCTGGTCTTATGTCTAGCACCACCTGTCCTTCTATATTTCTGACCACCCTTTCATCTGGGATGTAGTGGTTTGCTAGGGTCATGATCAGCTTAGATGATGAGATGACCACTGGATGTGCTGCCGCATTGACTAGGCCCGATAGCACTAGTGAGGTGCAATCCTCAGATCTTCCCATTGGTTGAGAACATCTTACTAGGAACTAATCCCAGTCTACATTCCCAATGTTAGTTTCCATGATCTCTATATGATTTTTCCCAATCTTTGAAGGGGGGTTATTCCCCTTGTATAGGTACTTCATCAGGGATGTTGTTCATTTCTTAGGCATTCCTGCAAGAAAAGTGCAAGTATCAGTATTTTTTATTGAAAGGAAACTATGAAAAACATGGAAGAAAAATGATTTATCTAGGAAAACAAAAGTAGAAGGCTCTGAAGAAGTCAGAAATGCAATTTTCTCTCTTTCGGCCCTTTCAGGCTTTTGGACGCTGAAAACAACTTTGGGGTCCAAAAACAATGAAAGTGCAAAAATAGCGAAGTCAGAGGAACAAGACTTCTCAAGATTTTGGTGTGTGAAAGTTCAACCAAGGTGTCAGACTTCAAAAGTCCAAAACTGCTGAAAGAAGGACCTTTTTACTCGGAGGTTTGACCTTTTTGACATTTCAAGGGTTTCAGACATCTTAGGTGTCCAAAATGCCAAGACCTATAAAAAGATGAAATGTACTTGGCGATAACTCGAGGGGACAAATGCTTTTCAGCCTTTCGGAGACCGAAAACATGCGACTAGTTCACGACGCAAAACCCTAAGGTGGATAAAACAAAAAAGGGAAACCCACAAAATAGGAGAGTGCCTTGCCCACAAGCCCAAGGGAAAAAACCCTAGGGACTTGGGGGAGGCACACGTGACTCGACAGAAGACTAAACCTAAACTGACAAAAAAAAAAAACAAAAAAAAACATGAGAACCCTACCTGTCAAACACGAGGAGGTAAAATGAGAACAACGAGAATTGAGGGTAGGGAGTGAGTGGAAATGACCAAGCGAGGAGGTGAGATGGAATGGCAAGTGCACAAGGAGAAAAAAAATCAAGCAACAAAAATTAAAAGTGACAATCACTTAGGGCTCGGGCCATTTAAATAGCCCGCGGGGGTGACATCACCCAGTTTTGGCATTTTGGGGTCCGAAACGCCGAACGTCGGTGGACTTCATTTCTCCTTTCAATGTTTCAGGGTCTAAAACACTGAAAGGTCTAAAATTTTGATTCTTCGATCCTTTTGGTGTTTCGAAGGCTGAAACACTGAAAGGGCCATGTTCGTCCTTTCAGCCATCTTGATGTTTTGGAGGACTCAGGGTCCTCTAAAATGTTGAAAGGATGAAAAGGTCAAAAATACCTTATTTTTCTCAACAAGATCCTCAAGAGACTCAGTTCAAGGAATAGGGAGAGGGGTAGACACGAAAAACACCAAAAAAGAGAAGGGGGGTCCCCATGGTCAAAGGACTAAAATGGGGTGTGTGTTGTGGACCCACAACAAATATCCCCGAAAAAAGGAGGAATGACCGAGGCATTTCTTCATCATAAAGACTCTTCTGGATTGTAAATTTAAAACAAAACAAAGAACCAAGAGATGTTTGTGTTGTCTATCTTTCAATGACTTTAATTTTGAATTTTTGGGCTGGTCTCCCAGTGTGTGTTCCTGTGTGTTAATTCCTTAACCTTTGATTGTGGTAGCTAGAACGTTTGTCGGTTGTTCCCAACCTTCACCATGTAGACTAGGGCTTCTCTAAAAGAGCTTTGCTTCTAGTTAGGTGTCCATAGCCTCAACAATTTTTCCCCAAATCCCAAGTATAACCTTTCTCTACTATTGGCCGGGCATCCATAGCCCCAGTATTGGTTGTTATAGTCACCCTTGTCTATTTTCTCTGCTAAGCTGTAGCTTTTTCTTGAGAGTTATGTTCTTCGAATAGTTGTTCTTATTTTCTTCTTGGTGCATGAAACATATCAGGCTCTTGATGTATGTAATTCTTTATGTTCAGGTTCATATGTCTTCTTTGATCAATTCGAGCAGCGATTAGGTGGTGCTACTTGGATTTTACACTTGTGACCTCTTCGGGCCACTTTTCTTTTGTGTGTTCATTTATCTCTTTCTTCTGCTATTTTTTTTCTTCTGCCACTGCCTTCACATTCATTTAGACTTAGGTTTTTGGATTGGTGGGTACCTAAATCCACGCACTAATACTGGTTGCAACTGACAAACACTTGAGAAACCAATGTTCTTGGGTGTCATCTCTTAATGTGTTTTGTGATTAGGATGACCGAGCTTTGAATATCTTCCTGTTTTCCAATGATAAATGCCACCACTTTATTTTTTGGAGTGTTCTCTGCGTTGCATGTTTCTTTGGAGAATTTGACTAAGAAATACCTCTGCTCCAATTTGGGAACCACTTGTAATGAATCCAAGGCACACTTGACCCAAAGAAAAATGAACCTCGACAAAAGGAGGTGACCAAGGATGGAGGAAAGGGACTAATGACAAAGAAAATGAAAGACCAAAAGAAAGAAAAAACAAAGAAAAGCAAAAATACTATGATGCAAGGGATAGAAGGAAGTCCCACTTAGGATACAAAGTAATGTTTGAGGAATTTCCCATTGATTAGAAATGGGAACAACTCTCCATTTAAGGTGCTGATCCTAAAAGTTTTATCTCCCAATATTTCTGATATCTAATAGGACAAGGTCAGAGATCTTGAAGGCTTTAATGGTGTCTCTCTTGTCGAACCACTTTTCCTTTGCCTTATGAAACCACTTTTCCCTTGCCTTATCCCACACAAGGACAAGATCAGAGGTCTTGAAGGCTTTAATGGTGTCTCTCTTGTCGAACCACCACTTGATGATGTCCTCATGCTTTGATACATGCTCCAGGGCCAAGGTTCTCTTCTCCTCCAGGTTGATGAGGTTCATAAGTCTAACTTGTAGTCGATCTTTGCCTTCCATGTATTGGCCCATAAATCTCAAGATTGGAATTTTCAAGTTCATAGGATAGACCGGTTGCAAGCCATAAACCAATTGGTGTGGGGATATCCCCAAAGCATTCTTGATCCTCACCTGGTCTATCCATAGGGCATATTTTAGTTATGTGTGGCAATCCTGGGGATTGTCATTGAGGAGATGTTTGATAACTATTGTCAAGTGCTTGATTGTAAAATATACTATGTCATTGCCTTGTGGATAATAATCGGAAGAGAATTTGAGGATTACCTAGTTTTTAAAGGCCCATTATGTGAGCATGATAGATGAGAAAGAGGGAGTATTGTCTCATACTAGATAGAATGACATCCTGAACTTGGTTATGATGCGCTCCTCTAGGAACTTGGTTACTACCCCCATGGTGCAATTCTTTAGTGCTTGGGCCTTTGTCCAGCATGTGTAGTAATTGGTTGCTATTAGAATGAACTTGTGTCCTACAGATGAAGGAGGGTTAATCAAGCCAGAAAAATATAAGCCCCATTTGGTGAACTGACGTACCTCGTATACTGGCTGTAAGGGCATTATTGGATTTCTCACTCGGGTTGCACTTGTTTGGAAAGTGTGGCATGATCTCACATGTTATCTAGTGTCTTTGAATAATGTTGGCCAAAACTACCCCACCCTCAGGATTTGGTGAGCGGTTGCCTCAGTTGAACCATGCCCTATCCTGTATCTGTGATAAAAATCTTCTAGGACTTGCTTTGCTTCAAGCCTATCTAGACACCTCAGGTACAGACCTTCATAATTGCACTTATACAGCTGGCCATTCTTCAACATGTAGGAGCTACTTTTGATTTTCAAATCCCTTCTCTGTGAGCCATTCATCCCCTCTGGGAAACAATTCTATAGAAGGTAGTAGACCATGTCTTGATACCATATATCAGTGATCACACCTTGATCGGTATAAGTTTTGCATACTATACCTTCTTCAACTTTAGAGATCAGTTTTGTCAGGCCTTGGCCTCTTACTAGTTTCATTGGTTGGATTTCTAGGTCAAACTCTTGCAATATGGCCATCCATTTTCCTCTTATCTCTCCTAGCTCATTTTACATTGGCAGAGATTTTACAGCTATGTCTGGGACTATCCCGAATACTTTTCTCCTCAAGATGTAGTGCCGTAATTTCTTTACCTCTTTGACTAAAGGAAAAGATTGCTTGTCTAGGTTGGGGTACCTAACCTCAGCATTATTAAGGGGGAAACTCATGAAATCTATTGGTATCTCATTCTCCCTGTCTTTCTTCTATGTGAGGATGCCGACATAAGAATGTTCTGATGTAAAAGAATACACCTTGAAGGGAATAGTGTAATCTGGGTTGATGAGAACAAGGGCTGTGGCTATGACATTCTTGATTTCTTCAAATGACTTCCTCACTGGGGAAGTCCACTCAATCTTAGCATCCTTCTTCAACATGTCATTTAGTGGTTTTACTATCTCGGAAAAACTGCTAATGAACTTTCTTACAAAGTTTATCTTCCCAAAGAAAGACTTCAATTCTTTACGACTATGAGGCAGTGTTCAGAAGCAACTTTCCCTTTGTCACCCAGAATACACATTTTTTAGGATTTAGCGAGATCCCATATTTCCTGCATCTTTAGATGATCTTCCTTAAGTCACTTATATGTTTGCTTGTGGTTTTGAAAAAATAGTCAGATCATCCATGTAGATGATGATACATTTGTTGACCAGCCCTTTGAAAATAGTGTCAATTTCTCTTTGGAAATTAGTCCCAAAATTGATTAAACCAAAGGGAATCTATCAATAGGCGAATGTCCCCCATTTGGTGGTGAATATCATCTTCAATATTTCTTCCTCTTGCACCATTACCTAGTTGTATCCTGAATATCCATCTAGGAAGGACATCATTTGAGAACCATTTACTACTTGCAATACCTAGTCAAGATAAGGGAGTGGGTAGTTATCTTTTTGGGAGGCTTTATTCAGGTTTTAGAAGTCCACGCACAGTCAGATCTCACAAGTTTTCTTTCTCATGGATACCAAATAGGCCACCCATGTGGAGTGTCATATGGGGAGTATGATTCTAGAATCTAGCAATTTCTTAACTTCCTTTTATATCGAGGGCTCCATAGTAGGGTTGACGGGTCGTTAGCATTGGCGGAATGGTTTGGAATCTAGTTTCAATGGGATATTATGCACAATGACTAAGGTGTTGTACATTTTTAGTTCTTCATAACCGCAAGCTTTGACATCTCAATACTCTGTAAGGAGGTGGACCATCTCATCATTTTCCTCTTTGGTACATACTCTCCCAATGTCAACTTCTCTTGGCTCATCTTCGTTGACGAGGTTACAAGATTCATACTCTTTACCATCAGGTGGTATGTCTAGACGCCTTTTCATAGCAGTCCCATCACTGTAAAAAATCCTCTCTAGTTCCACCATTCCTTTGGGTATGGAATTGGTCCCTAAGTTTATGATGCCTTGATCGTCAGGGTCTTCCACGCTAACTTATTCTTCTACCTCTTCCTTCTCTTTGTCTATGATCTGTTTCTCGAACACCCCTATGCACATAATGAACTCAAGGATGTGTTGGTCATCTTGAAAGACTTATAAATTGGTAATGTTATCTAGGATGGTCAGGGTTGTGATAAGTTCAACTGAGAACTTCTTTAGTTTAGACTTCTCCATCAGATGTAGAGAACTGGTAGATACAGCTAGGGCATCAAAAATGATGTTCTTCCTTCATGGGATGGCCTTGATGTTGGATGCTTCGAAGTCATTGATCATCTCCCATGCCCTATTTAAGTATGTTAAAAGCCTCTTATCATTGAAAGAATACTGACTATGGACTCGTTTGATGACCAATAATGAATCTCCTTCCACCGTCAAGGCTTTTATTCCTTTCTTGTGGGCCAGGAGGAGTCCATGAACCAATGCTTCATATTCTGCAACATTGTTAGTGCACAAAAATTGTCATCTGTATGTAGCATAAAAATACTTACCTTTTGGATTTATGAGTTTGATCCCCGCTCCTACTCCTTGTTTGCATTTAGAGCCATCGAAGCGTAATTTCCATATTTGGTACTACTTTGCGGGTTTCAAACCGTCCAAAACCCTCTTTGATAATCCCTTTGTTCAGGGTTTTTGCTTCTCTTGTCCGTCACTACTCGAGGAAGTCGACTCTCATTTTTTTGTCTCTTGGACACTTTTATGGTTGGGGAATTTAGTATTCTCATTGCCTTTATCTTCCTATAGTTCTTTGTATGGTGTACATGCTCCATCATCTGAGGTTCTCTAGTCACTAAACAAGTTCAATGTAGGGCTTTTGGTGTCTAACTCTGACCCACTATCTTGGCTTTTAGTCGGGGCATTCGAGTCCACTGAGTTATTTGTCATAATCATAGAGCGGTTTCCTTTCCCACTTTAGGTTCCCTTAATGTTTTGGCTAGTAGAGTAATTTGGGTCAGTACTTGAGATAACACATTTTGGAAATTAGAGCATGTGAATTCTGAGTGATTTTCTTGATGTAACCAACAACACCCTGACAAAAGAAGGATGTTAGCATCTGCATCTTTCCCTAGATGCTGCATGCTTGTCGTTATGCTCCTGATAAAGTTTTGAAAGATGTCTTCATGGATGTTGGGTTCTAGTAGGCCCTGTACTGGACTATGGATTTGTTCTTCAACTTCCCTGATTTGGAACATGAAAATTTCATCCATCCGATAGGTGCCTAGGTTGGTTTGTGTGAGCAAGACTTCATTCAGAGAATTATATTCAGTGAGTATCCTCCTTAACTTAGGCTCGGTATCAATTTTGATTTGGTTGTTCAGTCCCTTCCATGGTAAACATAGCTATGTGAAAACCGTAGACAGCCATCCTCTTAAGCATTTGGTCCATTATCTTCTTAGTAGCATTCCATAAGTTTTGGGAATATCTACCATGTGCACATTAATGTAATCTTGTATCCTTGGGTCACCAACTAGTTGGATATGTACGTCCTTGAGAATACCAATTACCTTCACTTATGTCTTGTCGAGTTGGATCACCACTCTATTTGTTATTTGTGGAATCATCCCAAATTTCTAACAGATGGATAAAGGCATGACATTACCAGATGCTCCATAATTGATCAGGAGATTATGTAGGTTCTTCCTGAATATCCGCAGATTGAGAAGGAATGGTGGTACCTCTATCTTGTCTTTAAACATTGTTAGTAAAGCTTCAGATGCATTGACGTTAGAGATGGTCTTTTCATTTCTATTTGTTGTCCCTTTTTTTGAATGGTCCAGGGACTTCAAGAGGGCTTCTCTCTGAGAAGGCCAACCTTGGAGCATCTCAAACATTGATATGTTAGCCTTGGTTTTCTTTAGTTCTTCAACTGCACTATATTTGTCATTTGACCATGCTAGGTTTCTGTAACTAGTGAACATGTTTGGTGGGGATGAGGTAGGAGCATTCAGACCTCTTGATGGTGCAGGATTATTGCTTGCTCAGGGATCTGGTGGAGTTGGTTGTTTACTTAGAGGTATGCCATCGGTCAAAGGTTCCTTTCGACTTCATAGATTGTAGGAATTTTGATGATCATATTGGAAGGCATGAACTTCCAAGTACTCAAGCTCATTCTCCTTTTGGAATGGGAACACAAACTCTTCTTCTCCTGAACAAGGGCCCAAATTTTCTCCGTTTCTAGATTCATAGGAATCGAACATCATGGCATTGAACTAAACGGGTTGTTCCTCCAGATCTTGGGGATACTGATTATGGGAGTTGCTTCTGTATCTATTGTTGCCTTGGCGTATATTTGGAGCTCCAAAAAAATTGGCCTCCATAGCTTCATAAGTGCTAGCATTATATGCCATTATACTACCATTGTTGGGATGGGTGTTCGATGGTCTATTCAATCTTTGTTTCCCAAACGGTTTATCCTGTGTATTATTTTTATTTTTATAAGTGTTAAAACTCTGATTTTGATTATGGGGACAAGTATTTGGATCATTCGGTGCTCATTGGTACTCCCTTTGGTTTTGGGAAGGATTCAAATTCATCCAGGTGAGCTCATTTGTGAGTTGGGAAAAGGTTTTCTTTATGACATCCAACTCAGAGGCTAAGTGAGTATCAGGTTCAACTTGGGGCACAACCCTCTGTTCTACAAATTCTATTTTATGAGCCTCGTAACTGGGATAAGTGATGAATGGTGGTAGGGTTGCAAATGGTTGTGCCAGAATTGGGTTCAATGAAGGCATGTCAGTGGCCAAATCTTGACTATTCAGTGAAAATGGATGCAGGGTAGCGATGTTGCTAATGGCAGGCATGGTTGCAAAGTTTCCCTCTTGCGGGTCCATTTGTTGTGTGAATGTTATGGCCTCATTATACACCTTTTCTATTGTGTCTCTATCTACAAGTGGGAGTCTTCTCAAAAATATTGAGGTGAAGGGGTCCAGATCTTTGAGGTAAACTTGTATGATGGGTGCCACTGGTATGGTGTAAGGAGCTTCCAACTTTTCATGCATTTTGTGAAAACAATGATTGAACATGGCGATGAATCTTTATGATTCTTTCTCATTGTTATGAACTGGTGATGTGTTGTGGTAGGATCCACGTATAACTTAAATTTATTGAGAAATTTAGTTTCAAATTTGATCCATGCAAAGATAGATCCCCATGGTAAATTCAGGTACCAGTTGTATGCAAATTCCCCCAAAGTGTATGGGAAAAGATGACAGATAACATCTTGGTGGGAAATATCTTTACAGTTGAAATTTTTTTTGAAGGCACAGATGTGCTCTTCTGCCGTCCTTGATTCACCATATATGAAACATGTGCAAAAATGCTCCAAATTTTTGGGCAATTCATGGAGCTTCCTAACAAAATTAATGGTGAACTTTGTGCATTGGCAAAGAAAGCAATTGGATGAGGTTACTGCAAATTATGATTTTGCAAGTTCTAATTTTGATTTATGGATGTGGAAATAGTCAGGACAATGATGTGTGATTTTTGTCCAAGCGGGTTCTGTGACTTGGTAGGATGGTGAGAGGATTTCTCTCTTGTCTTCCCTTTGTCCCTTCGAGCTCTACGATGGTGAATGAGTTCAATGAACTCTCCTCTTTTCATAGATGATCTAAGCACTCACTTGAACCATTCTAGAGAAAAGGATCCGATGTTATCCAAATTTTCAGTCTTGAGGCCCTCCTAGCACCACTTCAGTTGAGCGTTATTTTTACACAAGTTAATGACTAGGATCTCAAGATTCGATTCCCTCTCTTGAAAGAATAACAAAGTTATTCCCAAGGTTGTTCGGGGTCATGGTACAACCTGCTTGGTTACTTAGTTGAAGATAAATGTGAATGTTCATGAGGAGGCCTTTGCTGGTACGTTCAAGACATTGAACTACAAACAAATTTAGTACTCTTTTGGTATTTTCCGATATATCAAATATTTTACTTTTAACTTAAAGATGCAATTTTGTGTTTTCAAGGTGATTACTTTCAGATTTATGACAGAATTTAAATGAGTAAGGTAACAAGAAATGAAGTAAATTTTCTGAAAGAAAATCTTAATGGACATAAACCAATGTTCACCCTTCCTTGGGAATTGAATGATGGAGAGATTTGGAATAAACCCACGAAGTATAAATCAGACAATGTCACAATTCTATACCCAATGGATGCAATCATTTGGAGAGAAAATGAATTCACCCGTGCAAGATTTTCAAAACCTATCAAATCATGAAGCCACCAAGATGTGCACACCCATGAGATGGATTTATCGTTAAGCCCAATAGATGATCCCTTTCATGCATTCATCACAACAAGGTAGGTAAATAACAACAGACTCCAACTAATAGAAATGCAGATTTGAAACACAATAAAACAATTAGCTATTTAAAAATAATGAACAAGTATGCACACATTCATCAATTTTGCATAGATAGAAGAAAATATCACACCACAAATGAAGCACCAATTGTAGATATTTATTGCATTAGGAATCTGACCCTATTATATTGCTTTTGATTAGAATATATAGGGTTCTGATCTACAAACTCTGAATGCCAAAATTAGGGCATCAAAGGCTCTAAATTAATGAAAATGAACTAAGAATAAGACTTTGCTGAAAGAAAACTATTGCTAACTGATACTAAACAAATTACATGGATTTTTAATCCAGTTACAATCAATTTTTCCATGCAAGAGGGATCAAACTCATCAAGAAAAGAGACAGAAAGAAGATGAGGTTTCTTTGCATGGAATTGGAGTCTTCTTCTTGATCTTGGAGTTCTCCCTTGGAATATTCATCTGGGGTTCTCTTTGCAGTGGGAACTGATAGGGTACCCTTAGTCTTTCCAAAGTGAACTCTAGCTAGGCACCTATCTGATCTGGAGTTCAATTTCCATGCAAAAAGGTGATCTCGTTGGAAAGACCCAGAAATTCAGACCCCGACCTCTACTCTGAAGTTTTTCAAGTACAAAAAATTACTAAATGTTGGAACCCAAAACTGGAGACCCAAGAGTTTCGTCCCTTTTGGAGGGAAAAAGTTTTGGCCCTTTCGGAGGCCAAAAGTCTTGACAAGCCGAAAGGCTGAACTCTTTAGCCTTTTGGAAAATGGCTAAGTGTAGAAAACTGCTTTCTACAAAATTGCTAAATAGATCTGAGGCACCAGTTTGGAAATAGATCTAAATAGATCTCGGAACCTTTGTACTATCTCTTGAACTTCTTCATAATTTATCTCTTTCCTCTTCACTTTTTTGACCCTTCGTTCTTGCTTCTCTCTAAAAGTGGTCAATTCAAAAGCGAAGAACTTGATCTCTTCTTCATACTCTGACATTCTTTGCATGTATTCCTTTGAGTAGAGAAATTGGTGCAAGGCCTCTTTGGTGCTAACACCTGCCAGAATATCTCTGAACTGCTGAATGACCTCTTTCACTAGATGCAGGATCTATTTATCCTGGTCTGGTATAGGTCCAGGCCAATCGTTGTGAAGAAACCATCTATTTCTCCTACCCATTCCATGAATTTCTTCTATTTTTCCATTATACAGGGTAGGCACTCTTCAAAGACCTTAATTTTCTTGGTTATGCACTTGATCCATGTTTTGAAGTTTTCTAGTTCTTCTCCCTCATATATCTTTACTAGGATCTAGAAGCATTGCTTCGTAATTATCTTTAGGTCTTGGAGGGTGGCTTTCCATTTGGTTATCTCAGAATCTATGCCCTTCACTCCCCATTTGGTTTATCAACTTTGTATTTTCAATCAAGATGACACTGTAAGGCCTAAACATTAGTCTGATAACCCCTTCTCCATATTTCTCAAATAAATTCTTCCAATCTGCACTTGCTTGGATGAAGGAAGGGGTCAAACCTGCTGGTAAATCTAGAGTGGCCCTCTTTTATAATACAACCTATAATGAGGCCTCCAGGAAACTTGGGTCAATGGGACCCACCATTTTGTGAATGAACTTCTTTAGAGCCTCATTTTTCTCTGTTAAGGACTTCATGGTCTCTTTGTCCTTGATCATAAATCCTAAAGCATGCTTAAAACCTAGAGCTGCTAATGTCTTACTCCCTTCCTTGGTGGGCTCACCCAAGTCTACCTCTTCAAGTGTATAATCTTTGGGGGTCACTTGTGCTTGAGAGGTGCTAACAAAAGTAACTACTACTTGTGCCTTCCAATCACCCCTAATGTCTTGGGTGACATAGTATATGGTCCTCACTGGTATGTTAGCCTCTTCCTAGTGAAAAGCCTATCCCAAGAATGCCATGTCTTTATCTTCTCCTTCTTCCTCATCTGTGTAAGTTCTCCTCCTAGGCAAAATCTCTTTAGCAAACCAAGTAGGTTTACTAAAGGTGGTGACCATCTCATATGGGGAAACATGGAGGATTGAAGCCAAGTTTTGTGATTCAGGGGGTCACCTCCTCCTTTGACTCTTTCTCTTGTTCCCTTTCTTTCTCACCTTCTCCCTCATTAATTTATTCTTTGTGACCTTCCCCTTCTCCCCTTTCTTCTTCGTGACCTTCCTCTTCTCCACTTTCCTCTTCTACTGTAGCATCTAGTTCATCCTTATCTCATCCTATATCTCCCAAGGAAATAATCAACATTTCTGTATTGAGGCTAGTCATGGCCACCAAGGTGGTTTTTGAGGGTAACATGGATTCCACACTTACTGACCCTTGAGGGGTCAGGATGAAGCAAGGCAAAGGAACTGACTATGGTGGAGTTTGTGTTGGCACTGAAGGTGGTGGAGTTGGTGTTGGAGTTGGGAGAGAAGGTGGTGGAGTAGGAATTGGAGGGGGAAGAGAGGTTGGTGGAACGACAATGTGAGGTGGTGGGATTGAAGTTGAACTCTCCCCTGTAGATGTATTTCCTACTATATTAGGAGCTATCGTAGCATCTTGAGATTTAGTTCCTTGGCCAGTGTTAGAATCCTTCCCCATGATAGGCACGTTTAGTGCAGGATCAGTGAACTGGGTCAGAGGTGGAGTGAGGGTAACTTGGGGATAGATGAGTGATGGTGCTCTCATATCATATTTTGCTATTGAATCTGGCGTATCTTATCCCTGGTCTGCAAAGCCTTCCAGGCCTTTGAAATCAAATATTTGGAATTCATCCGAACCTAAGGCATCCAGAGGGTTGTCCTATTATTTTGGATCCTCCTCATGTTTCCTTGTAGACTCCTTTTCTTTCCTCTTCTGAGATATTGTCCTTTTAATTAGAGTCATGTCTTCCTCTTCTTTTGGCTCCTCCTATAAGGTTTCTAGTCATGGAGATGCAGAAGCTCTCCTCCTTTTATACATTGCCTTCCCTTTTTTGGTGACAGGGGGAGATTGACCAGAAGTGGAAGGGCCTTCATCTTATGGGGCCTATGATGATCCCACTAGAGGATCTATCTTTCTAGTCATCCTTGCTTTTGGAGCCTTGTTCCTTAGATTTGGACCATAATCTACTGCGTTCATGGCTGTATACTATCTTTGGATTATGAAGTGAGGCCTTCTTATACTGGGTCACCATAGACCTCTCTCCATGTTGCTTATCCAGCTTCTTGTGTGGATCCATCAATGTCTTCACAGGGATTGGATCCATCTTATAAGGCCTCTTAATCCATGCTTTCATTGTTCATACCACATTCCTAGCTCAAAATTCAATATCATCTTTCTCATCCTTATCAATTTTTGCATTCATGATGAGGATGTTATATATTTTATCCACAGTTTAAATTAACTCTAGCACACTATCTGAATATTTATCCCAAACTTGCGGGGGAGTACTGATCTTCAAGGATACTTCTACTAGTGCAAGGGATATCCTGTAGTAGTCCCTAATCCTTACCTCATGATCATCCACATAGTTCATCTAATGATATTCTAGGTTGGGCTCATGGACGTAGAACTTGCCAATGATATGGTTGTATATGCCTATGGGGTCAAATCAGGCCCATATGGTTTTGTATAGTTGAAGTGAACACTCATCCCACTCAAAGGCCAAGGATTTTCAAACTTTCATGTCTTGGAGAGTGTATGAGCCCGAAAGAATAGGGAAGTCCCAAAAATGCTTATTCTTATGCTTTATGTGGTCATAAGCATCTGTGAGTTGCTTGGCCATTTCTATAATAATTACCCAGTCAGATGGGTACCTGGGAAGCTTCTTTGGTTGCAAAGTAGACCCTGCCACCCAAATATATATAAATGTCTTAAATTGTATGTAATAGGCCCCAATGGCCCTTACCTTGGCAATAATTTCCTCTGACATTCTCTTCGCAAAATCACCTTCAATAGATTAGATGATTGTGAAGATGAAAGTGTCATTCACTATCCTGTAGTTTGGGCTATCTTCTAGAATATTTTCCATTTTCACCAACTACGGGTATACAATATGGGGCCATGCATTTTGATCATTGATGTTACCTCTTTTCACAAGTCCTGGATAGTCTGCCCATGCGGCCAATAAGTACACTATATATATACTCATATAGAATTTTGGATTGTGTTTCACCACAATCAGTTGCTCATCTAGTTGGTCACTTATGATGGTGGCCCAAAGGAACCCGACCTTGAAGTTTATGATCTTCTCTATCAGAAGGATCATCTAGTCCTTGAGTTAGATGGATTGAGGTAGACCATACACTTGTATTAGTAGTGTCACTGCCACTTGGATGTTATCTTTTAAATACCCCTCTTGAGGTCTATCTTATCCATTTTGTTTTTTGGAAGAAGCTGCTTGAGGAAGTCATTATTTACAATATCGTATTCCCCTTCTCCTTTGTTTCTGAACCACATGAGGCCATTTTATATGAAGAAGGCATAGAACTTATCTAAGCCCTTATGGAGGTGGAAGACCTCTTCTACAATGTCCGATCTTATGTCCAGAACCACCTATCTTTCTGTATTTCTGACCACCATTTCATTTGGGATGTAGTGGTTTTCTAAGGTCATGATCAACTTAGATGATGAGATGACCATTGGATGTGCTATCGCATTGACTAGGCCCGATAGGACTAGTGAGGTGCAATCCTCAGACCTTCACGCTGGTTGGGAAGATCTTTCTATGAACTGATCCCAGTCTATGTTCCCAATGTCAATGTCCGTGATCTCTTTATACTTGTTCCCAATATTTGAAGGGGGGTGATTCCCCTTGTATAGGTACTTCATCAAGTATGTTGTTTATTTCTAAGGCATTCCTGTGAGAAAAGTGAAAGTATCAGTATTTTTCATTGAAAAGAAACTATGAAAAGAAGGGAAGAAAAATGATTTATCTAAGAAAATAGAAGCATAAGGCTCTCAAGAAGGTAGAAATGTAATTTTTTTCTCTTTTATCCCTTTCAAGCTTTCGGACACCAAAAAAAACTTCAGGGCTTGAAAACACCAAAAGTGCAAAAAAAGAGAAGTCAGAGGAACAAGCCTTCTTAGGCTTTTGGTGTGCAAAATTTTGACCAAGGTGTTAGACTCTGAAAGTCTAAAACCACTAAAAGAAGGACCTTTTCACTCGGAGGTTTGACCTTTGCAACCTTTCAGAGGTTTCACACATTTTGGGGGTTTGAAATTCTGACACCTCTAAAAATCTGAAACACACTTGGTGACAACTAGAGGGGATAGATGGTTTTCGACCTTTCAGAGGCCAAAAATCTGTGACTAGGTCATGACACAGAAACCCTAAGGTAGACAAAATAAAAAGGGGAAATCCACAAAATAGGAGAGTGCCTCCCCCACAAGCCCAAGGGTGAAAACCCTAGGGACTTGGGGGAGGCACACGCAACTCGACAGAAGACTAACCCTAAATTGACCAAAAAAAAACAAAAAAAAAAATGAGAACCCTACCTGTTAAACACAAGGAGGGAAAACAAGAACCATGAGAACTG
>MU223182.1:6222273-6234802 GCA_018584345.1 Thuja plicata | reverse complement strand
AGTGGAAATGATAAAGTGAGAAGGTGAGCTGGAATAAAAAGCATGCGAGGATAAAAAAATCAATAAATAAAAAAGCAGAGTGAGTATCACTTAGGGTTCGGGCCGTTTTAATAGCCCGTGGGGTGACATCACCCAGTTTTGGAATTTTGAGGTCTGAAATGCCAAACATCGGGTGACCTCATTTCCCCTTTCAGTGTTTCAGGGTCCGAAACACCAAAAGGGCCAAGTTTGGCCTTTCGAAAATCTTGGTGTTTTAGAGGACTCAGGGTCCTCTGAAATGTCGAAAGGGTGAAAAGGCTGAAAATGCCTTGTTTTTTCTCAACAGGCTCCTTAAGAGACCCAGTTCAAGGAACAGGGAGAGGGGTAGACATGAAAAAAACTAAAAAAGAGAAGGCCCCCCATGGTCAGAGGACCAAAATGAGGTGTGTGTTGTGGGCCCACAACATGACCCCTTAATATATCTAAGGATCCATTATAAATGCTTAAGACTCCTTAGCACCGTAATGTATGATAGGAACCCTTAAGACCCCTTTGGACCCTTTACTATACCTTAGTGTATGGTAAGGGGTTGTAAGGGGTCCTAGGACATATTAATTCATCCTAGGACCCCTAAAAAACCCTTAGGACCCCTAACATGTAGAGAGGGGTCTTAAACATTCATAAGGCATCATACAGGTCCTAGGATACATAAATATGTTCTAGGAACCCTTATGGACCCTTTAAGACCCCTTACCATACATCTTGGGGGTTCTAAGGGGTCTTAAGACACATTAATGTGTCCTAGGACCCCTTATGACCCCTTAGGACCCCTTATCATACATGAGTGTATGGTAAGGGGTTGTAAGGTGTCCTAAGACATATTAATGTGTCCTAGGATCCCTTAAATACACTTAGGACCCCTAAGATATATAGAGAGGGGTCCTAAAGGATCTTAAGGGGTCATTAGGGGTCCTCGGACACATTAATGTGTTCTAGGACCCGTGATGACCCCTTAGGACCCTTTAGGACCCCTTACCATACACTAATGTATGGTAAGGGGTCCTACAGGGGTCCTAAAGGGTCTTAAAGGGTCTTAGGACACATTAATGTGTCCTAGGATCCCTTATTACCCCTTATGACCCTCTATGACCCTTAAGATGTACAATAAGGGGTCCTAGGACACATTAATGTATCCTAGGACCCCTTATGAGCTCCTAACACCCTTTAGGACCCCTCTCTCTACATATTAGGGGTCCGAAGGGTTGTTAAGGGGTCCTAGGACACATTAATGTATCTTAGGGATCCTAAGGGTTGTTAAGGGGTCATAGGAGACATGAATATGTCTTATGACCTTGTACAACCCCTTAGGACCCATTACCATACACTAATATATGCTAAGGGTTTGTAAGGGGTCTTAAGGAGTCCTAGGACACATTAATGTGTCCTAGGACCCCTTAAGACCCTTTAAGACTCTTTAGGACCCCTCTCTCTACATCTTAGGGGTTGTAAAGGATGTTAAGGGGTCTTAGGACACATTAGTGTATCCTAGGACCCCTTACAACCCCTTAGGACCCCTTACCATACACTAATATATGGTCTCATAGGTTTTACAAGGGAATCTAAAATATTATCCAAAGTGTAAACCTTCTTAATCATCACATAACTAATATCCACCATCTCATAAACAAAAGGTTATATAATATATATATGTTCTTAGCATCCATACAATACATTCCCCCCAAAACTATATATATAATAATAAGTATCATGCAACATGTCGACATGTATGTAAAATCAAATTAACTTCTCACTTTTGAATGCATAATCAATAGCTTTGTGCACATACACATAATATGTATCTAACAATAAATATAAATGAAATAAAATTGGAAATAATCACAAATTCAAACAAACTACATACATACTTGAACATGTTTTTGATTGAACATGTATTATCCATCCAAATATATAATTAAGGTAACCCTAATGTTAAACCATAATATTAACCCTAATCCTCATTATAACCCTAATCCTCAACCTTAACCCTAATTAAAATACTAATCCAAATAAAAACCCTTAACCCTAACCCTGACCAAAAATCTTTCCCTAATTCTAATCAAAACCCTAAGTTTAACTAAAAAACTTAGTCTAATCCTAATCAAAATCCTAAACCCTAATCATAAAATCCAATCCTAAACCCTAATCTTAAAGCATAACCCTAACCCTAATTATAAACCCTAATCTTACCCCAACCATAAATGTAATCCTAATCATAATAGTAACTCTGAACCTAACATTAGCCTTAACCCTAATCCCAATCCCAATTATAACCATAAAACCTAATTGCGACTTTAACCTTAAAACCTGAATCCTAGCCCTAATTTTAACTCTATTCCAAATCCTAACCCCTAACTCTAATTGTAACTATAACCCTAACCCTAACCCTAACTGTAGCTCTAAACCCCAATCCTAACCTTAAACCATAATCCTAACCCTAAACCTAAACCCTCATCTTAAACTAAAACCTTAATCCTAATCCAAATCCTAACTATAATCCTACCCCTATCCTTAAACCTTGCTTCTAACCCTAAACCCTACGACATAACTCTAAAGGTAATGCTAACCATGATGTAAACCCTAACACTAATCTTGTCCTAAACCCTAACACTAATCTTGTCCTAAACCCTAAAACCTAATCCTAATTGTTACCCTAATCCTAACCCTAATTACTATAATACTAACCATGATGTTAACCCTTACCCTATACTCCTAATCATAACCCCAATCCCTAACCCTTATAAAAACCCTAACCCCAACTATAGTACTAAATAGCATGTGAAGAGGTTAAAGAGTAAAGGGTATGTTAAAAACTATATATATTACCCATGGTCAATCCACTTCCAACCAAAGGAATCTGGATAAAAAGCCTTGAGAATGAATGATTGGTGATGAGAGTTTGTTGAAGGTTATAAACAAATTTGGATATTGGATCTACTAATATAGTTGAAGCCTTTCCAGCCTATAAAGCTATAAAAATATTAAAGGAGATGAATTTTTATAAATAGAGAGCTAAGGAGGGAGGGAGTGAGAGGTATAAAAAGAGTGAATGAGAGACCAACAAAGGGGAGAGATAGAGAGGAGAGGAAGACATAGACTAAGAAAATGAGATAGATAAGTTTATGATTAACAAGGTATACTTTTTTTACTCATTCAATGTTATCTCAATTTAAAGGTTGGATATCATCAACTTTTGTCTATAGGTAAATTAGGTATGTGTAACTCAACATGGTTTCATTACTAATGTGAAGTTCTAGCTTAAACAACACATTGTGTTTCTCACCCTACATAAATTTAGTTCTTGGTTGCTAAGATGTACATTTTCCACTCCTTTGATTGTATCTCTAATTAAAGGTTGGATATCACAACCTTCCTATTTAGGTAAAAATGGTATATGCATCTTGAAAACATTTTATTGTAAATATGAAGTTCTAGGTTGAATGATACATAGTTTTTTTATTAACTTACACAAACTTAGCTCATGGTTAGTAAGATGTACTATTTTATGATCACTTTATGTTATCTCAAGAGATTTTATATGCATTTTTAATGTCTTCCATGATGTTTTATTAATTTCTTAAGTTATTGAATGCTTCTTGTTTTTATACTACATTGTTTAATGATATTGGTTCAATCAAGTTTTTAGATTTTTTAGACTAGGTAACTAAAATTTTAAAACAAATTTATTCATTTATTAGAGAAAGTAAGTTCATCCAACCATGTTGGATCTCCTTTTAAAAGACTTCCATACATTTGATTATTCATTTTGTAGTGATGATTTTGACATGTTAGATGAAGCCTATTACTTATGAAACTTGGATTATATACTTAATTATTATAGACTTATCCTATTTGTAGATAAGTATTGTGGTCATATGTTTATGATGACACCACCTAAACTATGTTTTTAGTTTCGCATGTTTGTCAAGATATTTTTTATTTTAACTATAAGGTTTGGTACATAAATTTTTTAGATTATTTTAACTTACACATCACATAACATGCATTTAATCCCAAACATGATTCCAAAGAGTTTAGAATAAAATAGAAAATTCATGAGTAAATTTAAAGTCAATATTAATGTTTAGGTATTTGGTATATATTTTTGGTATGGAATGACAAACATACCAATATTTATGGTGAGAAGAAAAATTTACTAATTCAAAAACTATTATAGAAGAATAATTCTCTCTTCATCTCTTCACTCTCCTATTATTGCTCTCCACCCTCTCTCCATCCTCTTGATTACTACATCTCCCTCCCACTCTCTATCTACCTATCCATAGGTCTCTCATTCCTTCTATTTTTACCTCTCTACCTCTCCCTCCTTATCTCATTACCCATCTCTCTCTCCCCCTCTATCTGTCTCACCTCTAAACACTCGTTCAAGCCTCCCTTTTTATAGCATTCTTATGTCTCTTGAAAATACAACTCCCTCTCCTGATGAGAAACACATGGAAATTAGTAAATAGAACACATAGACAATAGATTTCTCTTAAAATTACCTAAGAGGGTTCCTAAAGAGGAGTATTTTCAATTTTCTAAAGTGGGCACCTCAATAGGTGTCTTCTCTCATTTTCTATGCAATCACTCAATAAATGTGAGTCAATACATGGATGGTAAGATGTACTTTTCTTGCTCATTTGGTGTTATGTCAAATTAAAGGTTGGATATCTCAATCCTCCCCTTTAGTTAAAGATGTGTGTGTACCTTGACAATGTCTCATTGTAAATATGAAGTTTTAGATTGAACTACATGTATTTTCAACCTAAAAATATATATTTCGTGGTTAGTAAGATATAATTTTACTACTAATTTGATTTCATCTCATAATATAGGTTGGATATCAAAACATTAATTTGTAGGTAAAAGATGCTCTTGAAATTCAATAGTATTTCATTGTAAATATGAAGTTCTAGATTGAATTACACACCATGTTTTGCAACCTATACAAAATTAGTTCATGGTTGGTGATATTAACTTTTTCTACTCATTTTATGGTATCTAAAACTTAGTATTGGATATTAGAACCTTCCTCTTTAGATAAAGGAGGCACATGCAGCTTTAATTATAAAATATAAGTTTTAGGTTGAACTCCAAATTGTGTTTTGTAACCTTAAAAACCTTAATTTATGGTTGATAAAATAAAAAAATTATGATCATTTTATGTTATCAAAAATTAAAGATTGGATATCATGACCTTCCTCTTTAGGTAAAAGAAGTATGTACACCTTGACAAGATTTCATTGTAAATATGAAGTTCTAGGTTAAACTAAACATTGTGTTTTTCAACCTACACAAATTTAGTTCATGGTTCATAAGATGCAATCTTCTCATTTTGTGTTATCTCAAATCAATAGTCAGATATCACAACCCAACTCTTTAAGTAAAAGAGGTATGTGGACCTCTACAAGTTTTTATTGTAAATATGAAGTTTAGGTTGAAATACACATCCAGTTTTACAACCTACACAAAATTAGTTCATGGTTGGTAAGATTAAATTTTTCTACTCATCTTATATTATCTCAAAATTAAAGGTTGTATATGCCAACCTTCCTATTTAGTTAAAAGAGGTATGCACACCTTGACATGATTTTGTTGTAAATATGAAGTTTTAGGTTGAAACACACATCATATTTTTCAACTTATAAAATTTAGTTTATGTTTGGTAAGAGAGAAAGGGGGGATTTGAGAGAGAGGGGAGGGAGGATTTCAAAATATGTACTTTTAGAGAATTCTAGGTGCACGATCACAAATCAAAATAGACAGTATCAACTATTATAAAATATGATGTGTTCATCAATATGCATCCCAATAAGAAGAAAAAGGACATCTTACCAACCATGAACTAATTTTGTGTGGGTTGCAAAACACAATGTGCAGTTCAACATAAAGCTTCTCATTTGATGTTATCTCAAAGTAAAGGTTGGATATCACAACTTTATTCTTTAGGTAAAAGTGGTATGCGTACCTAGAGAGAATTTCTTTGTCAATATGAAGTTCTATCATGAACTACACAACGTGTTTTGTAACCTACACAAACATAGTTCATGGTTGGTAAGATTAACTATTTCTACTCATTTTATGGTATCTCATTTTATTATATTATATAAATATATTATTTGCATCATTTTATATTATTTAAAGAATTATAAGGTTATTGTCAATAATTTAACATAAAAATAATTGTATTAATAACAATCACATGTACATATATCATTTTTATGATAATTAAAAAATAATGTTGGTATAATTATCATATTTTAATAATAATATACATATTAATGGTATATTAGAAATGTTAATTTATATGCTAGACTTTATTTATTACATAACATGTATTG
Organism: Thuja plicata; assembly: GCA_018584345.1. Lineage (NCBI taxonomy): Eukaryota > Viridiplantae > Streptophyta > Pinopsida > Cupressales > Cupressaceae > Thuja > Thuja plicata. Next base: position 6,228,422 of record MU223182.1, on the reverse strand, counting down.
TATTTGCTCAAAAATTACTTAGAAAGATTTAAGTTATTACATAATAGTTATTTTATTTTTATTTTAGTTTTTAATTTTTTCCATTTATTTACTTTTGTTTTTAATTGGATTTATATTGATAATTAATTTTTATGTGACACATTTTATTATATTATGCATAATATAATATAATATTTTATTTTTGCTTTATAATATTAATAATTATATTATATTTATATCTATAATATATAATATATAATATATTTTTATATATGATATATAAAAATTATGTATTTGTTATATATAAAATAAATTAAAAGAACAATACAAAATTAATATCATAATGATATAAATTTAAAATAAAATAAGCAAGACTTTAAATAACATAACCATCACAACATAAATAAATAAATTATATATAATGCATATTATTTTATTATTTATATAAATTATATTTATCTACATATATATATTTTTTATATACTCTATATAAATATAAATATTTATTTTATGAACAAATAAATATAAATATAAATATTTATATTAGATTTATTCAAATTGTATAGTATATCTATATATTTATTTATAAATAAATATTGTAAAAATAAATACTATATATAAATAAATATTATAAAAATATATACTATATATAAATAAATATTATAGAAATATATACTATATATAAATAAATAATTATTTATATTGTATCACATCGGGCTTTTACTTTCTGTTGGAATAATGTAGTTCTTCCTAAAGCAAGGGTTTTCTCTTGGCTTGTCATTCAGAATAGGATCCTTACAAGTGATAGATTGGTTAAGTTGCAAATAGCTCTGGCTTTCAATTGTGTTCTTTGTGGAGATGTTGTGGAATCCGTGGATCACCTTTTTATACATTGTAGTTTTGCTTTCCAGTGTTGGTGCTTTGTTATGAATAAGGTATCTCTATTTCTCTCTTCCTCTTTCGTTGTGGGATCTTTTTCAATCTTGGCCATTGTTGTTTTCTTATGCACTATTTGCTTGTTTGTGGATAATTATTCCCTCTACTGTTATTTGGTCAATTTGGTGGGAACGTAATAAATGTATCTTTAGAAAATCCCCTTCTGATCTCTCTTCGGTTCTTGCCACTATCAAGAAACACATTTCTAAGCAAGTCAACTCTTCTATGATGATTCACTCTAATCCAAATATTACTTTCTCTTGATGGGATAGTCAAATGGTTTCAATTTGGAAGTCCTTATCATTCCCCCCATGCTCCTCTCTTCCTCTGTATCGGAAAAATTATTGTTTTTTAGATCATCCATTGAATGACAACCTCCTGATTCCTCCTTTATTAAGTTAAATTTTGGTTCTTCTAGGGGTAACCCAGGCAACTCAGGTATAGGAGTGTGTTTGCGCAATCATCTGGTTTTGGTCCTAGCTCACAGAACTTCTCATATTCCCCGAGGGACTAACAATGTTACAGAAGCTCTTGCTCTGCTAGATGGTTTAGCTCCTGCAAAAAAAATATCGATTCCCTGTCTTCACATAGACGGAGATTCTACCATTATTATTAATGCCTGTATTAATTGGAAAATTGATAGTTGGCATTTAAAGTACATCCTTGAGTAGGTTTGGAAGTCTATCAATTCTAATCAAAATTTCACTATTTCACATGTCTATAGAGAACGTAATGCTCTTGATGATCATTTAGCTAACTTGGGTTGTGATAACTTATCACTTGACACATCTATTTCTGGGTGTTCTCTAACCAAATTTCCAGACCTTCTCTCAATTATACAAAAAAAATCTCTTTAAATGTTATTTAGAGCCTTTTCCATTGTTGTTGCAATTTGTGCAGGAAGAGAGTGGTACTTAATTTTCTTCTCGTCCTTTTCATATGTCTTCTTGCATATTTACATTTATTTGGTTGCTTGATTTAATACATAGTTTGTATTCTATTCTGATATTTTTGGTGTATTTGGTGATGCACTCTTTTAAAGGTATATATGTATACATAGCTACTTTTATTTGAGTGTTGTTTCTATATTCACGGACGTTATTAAAATATTGACATAAATTTTATGTTTTTAGACAATCATTTAAATTTATATGTGTTCATAGAGGTATGTCCTCCGTCTATCATCATTCACTTGTTTTATTTTGGTAATGGTTAAGTTTTTTTAGAAGGTTGTTGGTTCAAGAATTTTGTTGTATTTTATTCTCTTTGTGTGCGTCATGTAATGGGTTGGTTGGTTACTCTTGAGTTTCACACGTATTGTATCCTTGGGATTTGGCCGCTGCCACCACTTGGCTACTTGCTACACATGTTTATTAATCTCTTCATTATTGTTTTGCTATGACTGCATTTTTATGATCTTCTTTATGATCGGGTAGGCTGTCCGATGTCAAAAAATGTACTCTAGTATGTGTGAACCATCTTCTCATGTTAATTGACTTAACTACGGGTTGATCTCATTTATTGCTGGCTCGAGCTATATCTTTTCTACTCATCACTTACTTCTGCATCTAGATTTCTTCTTTTTATTGCTAACGAGTTATCTTAAGGTTTTTTTTTTCTGTTAGTTTTCTGGGTAACTCACTGTCATGGCTCGACACTCCTCCCATATGCTGTATCTAGGGGCTACCATATATGGTTTCTCTATTTATAACTTTCTGCATATGGAACATTATCCTAGGAATTATAGAGTGTTGCTTGATGTTGAAGTTGGGAACAACCATTTCTTGGTCATATTAATGATGATTATTTGGCTATAATGTTGGTCTGCGATCGTGTTCACATTCAAAGGGCTATCAGGAAGATTGTGGGAGATGATGTTCTCTTTCCACAAGGAAAGCGTATGATCTTTCCTTCTTAGATCTTGCCAATTTTCCTTTCAAATTTCTTTTGATCTTTTGCAGTCTCTGTTCCACCTGGAAATAATTGTGGGCAAATATATCAAAGTGGGTTTTTGAATCCACATAAATTGTTGAAGGCATTACAAAAATATGACATATTGTATGTGGAAGCTTTGGTGGGTAATCTGTTTCACCATCATGCATTCCTGAACAATCATGTTGTCTTCTCTATTTATGTGAGTAGCAAAAAATCTCTAGAAAGGCATAACTTTTGTTTTGTAAAGGAAGTGTTGCAACTCCATGGTCATCATTTGAGTATGAATTGTGTTAGTAGTATCTAATTGATGGTTTATGCTCTTCTAAACCTCCTTAAATTGGATATGTCTTCAACGGGCCCTCCATCAGTGGCATCTCGCCCCAACAGTCAGTTGCTGACACTTCTTCTGGTGTTGATTTGAATTCTACTTTGGAAAATACTGACTTGGATCTTCACTTGGGCATGACTGGTTCTTCCATGGCTTTGTAGTTTATTCTCGGGCTACTGTAATATATTAAATACTTTTTTATACTAGCCTGGTTAGTCAGGAGGGTTTTTGGGTTTTCTCTAGGCTTCTCTCTTCTAAAAATACGTATCTTTGGGGCAAGGCTCCTTTTGTATTTACGGGCAAGGATTAGAGTTTTTCTTTCTGGTTCTTTTCTCCAGGAGCCCTTTGATCCCATTTCAAATATAATATAATATCTCAAGTGGCCATGCCACCTTTAAAAAATAAATTTATATTATATAATATATAAATAATATAATATAATTTTATTTATATATTAAATATTATCTGTGCTATATTTTGTTATTTATATAAATAGTAATATATATATATATATATATATATATATATATATATATAATATTAAAAAATTGAAATATTATAATTTATCAATATAAATTATAAAATAAATTAAAAGAACAAAATCAAAATATATTTATTATCATATATAGAAATAAGATATGTAAATAATATATTTTCAAAATAAATTCAAACCTAATACATATAAATACATTAAAGAAGTTAACTTTAAACTCACGTTTCAAAAATTGGGGACAAAAATATTATTTGAACAATAAAGCTTTCGGTCCTGTACTTTATCATTATTTGCTTGTATGATGTTGTTGTCTTTGTCATTTTCTTGAATGATGGAATCCGTAAAGTGAATGTAGTAAGGTGGATGCAAGGGTAACCAGACATAATAACACGACCAAAATAACCTTGGACACAATAACCCTGCCATAATAACCCAAGAACACGATAACCCAAGGTCACAATAACCCATGGACAAAATAACCCATGGTCATTTTAGTTCAAGTTAGTATGCTAAAAAAAGGATTGTGAGGAGCCATAAAGGATATTTAGATCATTTTTAGACCATATATCCATTATATACCCCTAAAATAGCCTTAAAACATCTTTAATATGCTTAAATAACTTATAAAATGGTAAATAATTATAGAAATAAAGACAAATTCATGGGAATAAGCTAAATAAGAGTTATTATGAAAAGATATAAGTCAAAAGGCATTATGAAGAGGCATTAAGAGGATATATAAAGTGGTATAATTAAGAGAAGTAAAGGAAGGAAGAAGGGGAGAAGAATTAAGAGTGCGTAGAATGATAAGAAAAAGAGAAATCAAAATTCATAAAAAATATATTTTTTAATATAATTTTTTGAACATTATAATAAATATTCCTAGGGGTTTCTATAAAAGTATACAAAAATAAATATAGTTTTAGGGAATCAAGAAATTCTTTATAATTTTTAATATATATAATGCCTCTTCAATTTTTAACCAGTTAAAAAAATAAGAAATTACTCATTTTAAATGGTTACACATTTTTGCTTCATCGAGAAGGTGTCAATAAAATGATCTGGCGTTGTGCATAATATTTTACAAATAAATGTTCAAGTCGGTGCTATACTACAACACAAACATAATCTATTGATGTGATTAGCAGTACAAGACATAATCATGCTCCAAAAATTTAGATGATCACTGTCAAACATAAGTTGAATGAAATGAAAGACATGGCGTGCTTCACTCAAGACTCTACAAGAAATATCATTTCTACTACATGTTCTAATATTTAATTACCAGTAGCAGGAGCAATACCATCAACCAATGCATTACCCAAAATTATTCAAAGGAAAAGAATAAGATTTGAAGCAGTTGTACACAATTCATGACTTGAAAAATGATGCAATATTTCCACTCATCTATATTCTTATGACCAACAAAACAAGATCCACTTATACACAAGTACTTGTAAAATTAAAACAACTACAACCTGATCTAAACCCAAACACTATACCTATTGATTTTGAAATAGGTTTCAAGTGAGCTATTTCTGAAATTTTTCCAAATGTCACTATTCGGGGATGCTTTTTCCATTTCTCTCAGTGCTTGTGGAGGAAAGTTCAAGAAGAAGGTCTACAAACACGTTACAGTGTCAATGAAGTTTTCATTTGAGATCAAAAAACTTGTTGCATTTGCTTTTGTGCCTCAGATATATTTAATCAATGCATTCGAAACACTTCTACAATCTCCTTATTATATAGAACACGAGGAGACTTTGCAACCCATAATTGATTATTTTGAAGATACATAGATTGGAAGACTAACTAGAAGAGGAAACATATGGTCACCCAAGTTTCCAATCACAATATGGAACTACTATTCAGCTATTCAAGATGATCTTCCTAAAACCAATAATTCTATTGAGGGATGGTATAGAGGATTTAGTGAATTTCTTCAATCATCGCATAGCTCAATCTGGAAATTCATCAAAGCTGTGAAAAATAACAGGGTCTCCAAGAGAATAAAATAGAGAAATATATGGCTGGACACACTACACAACCAAGTAGGAAAAAATACCATGAACTCAAAGAAAGACTAAAAAGACTAGTTGATGGTTATGACAATAATAATATTTTAGATTATATAAGAGGCATTGCTCATTATTTGACTCTTTAATTGAAAATTGATTAAAAATGGTTTTAAGAAATATTCTTGTAATTTATAAATTTTGTTTTCCTTTCTCTATAATCTTATGGGGTTATTTTTTCCATGGGTTATTTTGACTGCGGGTTATTTTGGAATTGGTTATTATGACACTAGGTTATTTTGTCCTCGGGTTATTGTGGCCAGGTTATTATGTCCTATAACTTGAAGGGTATATATGCAAGATCAAGTTGCGAATTCAAGTAGAAAGTGGAGAAATATGAAAATGTGAAGAAGCAGAAGGAATGTGCGAATTCTGATGAAGGATTAGAGATATCCTTGAGGTG
>MU223182.1:6187784-6202381 GCA_018584345.1 Thuja plicata | reverse complement strand
CAAAGTATTTCAAGGCATACATCTTGTAGGGACTTAATAATCTGAGGTGTATTGATTGGTGGATTAAAGTTTAAAGGATAAATTTTTGAGGCCACTGATTCACCCCCCCTCTCAGTTATTACTAACAGATAGAACTTTCTTCCTCACTCTCTGATGCTGAATTTGAAGATGTCAAATCATGCACCACTGCAAAGAAAATGTGGGACAAATTGAAGCTAGTTCATGGAGGAGATAAGAATGTGCTAAGAGCTAAGGCAGAATGCCTAAGATGAAGGTTTGATGACCTAAGAATGAAAGGAGAAAACATCACTCAGTACAGTTGCAGAATTAAAGAGGTAGTCAATGCTATCCGCAGAGTAGGAGGGGTACTTGAAGAAGAAATAGTGGTAAGTAAAATCCTGAGAACATTACTGCCTGTTTATGCTATTATAGTATCTGCTATACAAGAAATGAGAGCAGTAGAAAATAACAATGTCACTCTAGATAGTTTGATTGGTAGACTTATTTCATTTGAGATGAATAACTTTGACAACAATGTCTTACCAACTATTGAGTCTGCATTCAAATATTCTTTGAAAATAAGTAAATCAAGTCATAAACACACTATGATAAATGATAGTGATGACCAAGAACTTGATGAGATGAAGCAGTAATGTCTAGAAGATTTTAGAGACGCAAAGGTAGATACAAAGGTAAATTACCATTGGTATTTTTTAATTGTAAAGAGATTGGACACTTTGTTGGTAGATGTCCTAGAAAAAGAAAAGAAGACAGAAACAATGATAGATCATATGAAAATAAGTTTGATAGAGGTGATGACAGAGATTACCGGAGAAAATGAAAATCTGACAGAAGAGACAACTGAGACAACAAGGACAAAGGGAAGAAATCTTGTTACCTGGCTAAGAACAATGATGAGGATACTGACACCAAATTTGATGAAGATATTGAGGTGGTATTTATTGCTACAAAGGATGACTCAGACGAAGAAGAAATGTATGTTGAGACTGCACTCATATCTAAGGTTAGTAAAAATGATGTCTAGATTATTGATAGTGGCTATACTTACCACATGATTGGAGATAAGGAAAATTTTGAAACTTTTGAATATTATTATGGTGGATCAGTAAGAATCGGTAATGACTCACCTTGTCCGGTTGAAGGAAAAGGAACAATAATGTTGAATAATCTGATCAGATGTGAAAATGCATATTGGGTGAAAGGACTTAACTATAATCTATTGAGTATTTTAGAGATGAATAACATAGGACATCGAGTTACATTTGAGAAAATAAAGGCAAAGATCTTCAATGAATCAAGAAGGTTGATTAGAACTGGTGAACAAACAAAAGGTAAGCTATTCTATCTTGATGATATTAACACCACTTATTTAATGGATAGAAACGAAGACATATGGTTGTGGCATAAAAGGTTATGTCATGTGAATTTTGACAACATGGTTAGGATAAGAAATAAAAGGAAAGAAAGAGGCTTACTGAGAATGTCAAAGCCCGACCATGTCATGTGTAAGAATTGTCAAAAAGGTAAAATGATAAAGTCTAGTTTCAAGAGAAAAACCTACACATCTAATGCTATTCTAGAGTTAGTCCATACTGACCTATGTGGACCAATGAGAACAAAGAGCTACTATGGAGATAGATACTTCATTCTATTTGTAGATGATTATTCTAGAATGATGACTGTTATGTTCTTAATAGAGAAATCATAAGCATTCAAGATGTTTAAATGGTATAAAGCTATAGTGGAAAAACAAAGTGGATAGGAAATAAAATTTCTAAGATCAGATAGAGCAAGAGAATTTATTTATGATGAATTCACTAACTTTTGTAATGAGCATGGAATTCAAAGACATGTTTTTGCACCAAGAACACCACAACAAAATGGGATTGCTAAAATAAGGAACATATCCATTATTGATTATGCCAGAACACTGATGATTGAGAAAGACATCACTGAAACATTTTGGAGAGAAGCTATCAGTTCTACTATCTACACATTGAACAAATTTCAATTGAAGAAAGACACCAATAAGACACCTTATGAGCTATGGTATGGACATACACCAAATGTAAGTTACTTCAAAATTTTTGGAAGTCAATGTTATATTTTGAAAGATGATAGAAATGGAAATCTTGACTCCAAAGGTGAAGAAGGAATTTCTCTAGGTTATTCTACCAAAAGTAAGGCTTATAAATGTCTTAACAAATCCTCTAACAAAGTCATTGAAAGTTCAAATGTCAAAGTAGATGAATTTGATGAGAAAAATGATGAGGAAAGAAGAAAATAATGGAAAGAATACAAGAAGTTTGTTTATAGTGAAGAAATTGACACTTTGCCTGAGCAATAGTGTATCACTCCTGAGTGACAAAACAATGCACCCGAGCATGAGGTTGCAAACACCAAAAATTAGGAAATGGCTCACAATGATGCACCGAGTGATAGAGATAAAAATAAAGGTCAAGATGATGATCAGAATGATGAACAAAGAGTTGAACCGGTACTTTTCAAGTATGTGAGAAGGCACTATCCAAAGAACCAGATCATGGGAGACAAAAAGGCTGGAATGAGATCAAGAAGTAAGTCAGTGAACACTAGATGTTTAATTTGTGATTTTGAGGCTAAATATGTTAAAATTGCACTTGAAAATGAAGAATGGGTCAGTGCTATGAATGATGAGATAGAGAAGATTGAGAAGAACATAACATGGACATTAGTACCTAGACCGAATGACAAGAATTTCATTGGTACCAAATGGATATTCAGAAACAAGTTGAATGAGAATGGAGAAGTCAGAAGGAACAAAACAAGATTAGTATGCAAAGGGTATGCACAAGAGGAAGGTATTGTCTATGGAGAAACCTTTTCACCCATTGCTAGACTAGAAGGAGTCAAAACTCTACTTTCTTATGTTGCTCACAAAGGATTCAAGGTTTACCAAATGGATATCAAATCTACATTCCTAAATGGAATACTAGAAGAAGAAGTATAAATTGAACAACCAGAAGGGTTTGTTGATCCTAACAAGAGAAACATGGTTTGTAGACTACACAAATCCTTGTATGGATTGAAACAAGAATCGAGAGCATGGTATGAAATACTTCACTCCTATATCATAAGTATTGGATTTGTAAGAACAAGTGAAAACAATAATCTGTATTTAAAAGAAGATACTGATGATAACATTCTGATTGCTGAAATATTTGTTGATGATATCATATTTTGTCGTAATGATATATTATGCAAATAATTTTCTACTAAAATGAGAAAAGAGTTTGAGATGTCAATGTTTGGGGAGATCAAGTTTTTTCTTGGTCTACAGATTCTTCAACATGATGTAGGCATCTACATCACACAATCTAAATACATCAAGGAAATTCTCAAGATATTCAAGATGGAGGACTCCAAGCCAGTTGGAACACCTATGGAAACCAGATGCAAGATGACAAAGGAAGACAAGTCAACTGAGGTAAATCAGACCCTATATAGATCTATGATTAGAAAACTCATGTATGTTGTACATACTAGACCAGATATAACACATTTAGTTGGAATAGTTGCAAGATTCTCTGCTAATCCCAAGGAATCACACATGACTGCTATCAAAAGAAATTTGAGATATCTAAAGAATACTGAAGACTATGGCTTATTGTATAAAAGAGAAGGCAAATTTGAGCTTCAAGTCTATACAGATGCTGATTGGGCTAGAAACCTAGATGATAGAAAGAGCACAACATGAGGAGAATTCTTTATGGGTGATAGACTTGTCACATGGATAAGTAAGAAGTGAGGATGCATCTCATAATCCACTGCAAAAGTAGAATATGTGGTTGCTGATGCAAATTGCTCTAACATTGCATGGATCAAACAATTATTGGAAGGTATGAATATGAAAATTCTTGAACTAGTGATTATCTATTGTGATAATACAAGTGCTATCAACATTTCAAAGAACCTTGTCATGCATGCTAAGACTAAGCATATTTCTATCAAGTATCATTACTTAAGAGAACAAGTGCAAGAGAAAGAGGTCAGACAATTAGCAGACATATGAGTAGACATATTCACCAATCCATTGCATAAAGATACATTTGCATACCTAAGAAAGAGACTAGGGGTCAGACCCTTGTTTATTGGTCACTAAGTTAACTAGGAGGATGCATCATCCTACACATTATCAGAAGATCACTCATGTTGATGCAAGAAAATAGATGGATTGCAAAGATATATTAGTACATAGCAAGGTACTTATCTACACAAAACACCAAAGTTATTGTATTGCTGATGGAGAGGAAATTCAAGGAATATATTATGAAAAAAAGGGGAAAGATATAGTTTGGCATTGCTATCAAAGGGAGAGATGACTTAACAGAGAGATTATATCCATATGAAATATCTATCAGAAGTATTCAAAGGGAAAGATGTACTTAATGAATATGGAGAGAATTATTCAATGAAAAATATTGTTGTCAAAGGAAAAAGATATATGAATAGAAATATCCATCAAGGAGAGGAATAGTCAAAGGGAGAGAAAACATCAAAGAAAGATTAAAAGAAACATCCATTTAAGGGAGAGAATTGAAAAAGTTAACACTGCATATCTATCTAGAAAAAAGGGAGAAGAGATTCTTCAACAAAGGGAGAGACAGAATCAAAAGTTGCTACACCTATCTAGGGAAGGGAATGAAGAATGAAGAAAGTACTCTGCAAGAATCAAATCTAAGCTAGAAGAGCTTACCGAGAGTCATACATTTGTATTGGTTATAGAAAAATAAGTTTGATAGAGATTTATGATCTACAACTGATATATTTCATATTGTATTAGTAGTATGTAGTATGTTGCCATCAATTCCAAAGGGAGAGATTGATGAACTATAACTGATTGAATGTTTGAAGATGTTAAGTTGATGATAACCGAGTTGCAGAAAGTTAATGCAAGACATTAAATCAGTTAATGTATTGTATTTTCATTGATGTCAACTTGATATAATCTAATTGGTCATATACATATTATCAAATAATTAAAAGAACCAAAGAGATAAAGGTTATGTTATCAGTAATGCATAAAAGTTCAGTATACACCAAGTGACAAACAAACACCGACAAACAATGCACACCGACGGATAGAGAACCCTGAGAAGAGTTACAGTGATACCTGAGTAAGTATTATCGAGAAAAATCAAAGTGATACCTAAGATGAACTAAAGGTCACAGTGTTTCCCGATGGATAGACAACCCCGACGGACATAGATACCTGAGGAAACTGAAGTCAAGACCAAGAAAACAAGGAGTTAAACACCGATCAGAATTGGAGTTCAGAAATGACAAAAGACTTAGCTGGCAGGAGCTAAATATAGAGTTAACTGATTGATTGCTTTGTTTTCATCGACCAGTTAAAAGATAAAGATAAGCTAGAGATTTAAAGCTAGTTTTATTCCAGTTGTCAAGAATAAATCTGAGGGATAAAACTAAAGCAAGCTTTAAAACAAGAATGGCGAGATTTGCAAATCACGTCAAGAATAAGAAAGAAAGGGACTTAGAAATGGTGAAATCATGTCTATAAAAGAGATAAGCTAATTCATTTTGAAGAGAGGATGCTAAATAGAATTCTTGTTAAGATAGAAGTCTTCATACAGATTTGATCATACAAGTTGAAGAACAGAGCTAATATTTCTGCAGACACCAAGCAATAGAGAAGGAACAACATTCACCAAGAAGAAAGAAGTGGATCAATAGAATTGAAGAGAACATTGATTAGAAAGGTATTATGAGCTTACAATAGAATTGAACATTTTCAAGATTAAGTTGTATTTATGAACAAATCATATATTGTTTTAGTTTAACCATTGATTCAGAAAATCTCTTAACAGAGTAGGATTTAACCATCCTTTATATATTGAGATACATCCCAAGGAGTATCAAAAGGTTTCTCATGAAGATAACATAGTGAATGCTAAATATCAAGTTGAAAATAGTTAGGTTTAAATACTCTAACAAGGTCGCACTTAATAGTGTGTTTGTAACCTTTAACAGGGTTGGCTCTTCACCGAGCTCATTTCAGAAGCGTGAAAATTTTGGGTTACCAGTCCCAAGTGGTTTTTCCCCTAATAGGGTTTCCATATTAAAAATCCATGTGTCAAATGTGTATATGGTTCATTTCTTTGATGTTTTTCTTTACACATTACTAAAACAAGATTGATCAGCAAACACTAAGTTATATACTGTATTTTGGTAAAGGTTAAGAAAAGATAGATTGATATTCGGTAAAGCTTAAGGAAAGGATAAAAAGTATAAATACCGAGCAGTATATACATGTTAGTTTGATACAAGGCATACATCTTGTAGGACTGAAGATAACTAGAGGTTTATATTTGTGGTATAAAGTTTATGGTTGATTTATTGGATTAATTATTGAGGCCACTGATTCACCCCCCCCCTCAGTTATTCTAACAACTTCAGTAGTGGATTCAACTTTCATTTCTTATATTCTAGTAGTGATCCTTTTTTGGTAGTGAGCATATTTGTATTGGAAATGAGTCTATCTATATTGGTTGTTAGCCTTTCTTATTTTTGGGTAGTTAGCCCAACTGATAGTGAGCCAAAAAACAATGAGCCCTTGTAAAAATCACCTTAACTAGTGCTCATTTCATGAGAATTAGTTTCTCTATGGTTTTGCCTAGTTTAAGTTTCCACATAAATTTTTAATGTTCATTTTTTTGATAGTTTTGTGCTTTGGTGCTTTATCTATTATAAGTTTTTGATTGGTTTAAGTATTTACCAGATTAACATATGAGAAGTCACCAACAGTAGGAATATGTTGACATAAATGACAAATATTAATGCCAAGAAATATATGCACAATCTAAACAATATCTCAATAATATCCCCCTTTGGAATCAATGGAAACATATGATGTGAAAAATTAAATCAAAGCACAAAGAAATAATATCAACAATACTTCCAACAATATCCACAACATCTCTTCCTCATAGTCTCATACTTGTTTTTCACATGAATATCTCTCCCCCTTTGAAACTAATGAAAAAGGAACATGTATGCACTAAGTCATAGAGGAAGACAATATAAGCAAACATCACTCAAAATTGAATGAACATCTCTCAACCATTACTCCCCCTAAGTAGTAGCCATCAAAAACATCAATCCAAATTAATGATAATTTGTAAGCACACTAGATTGATGCATCTCAATGCATCTCTAGCTCTTATCAGGAAGGGAAATCACCCCAAGCTTACCTCAGAGATACTCAAAATTATCCTTTGGCAAGGGCTTCATGAAAATATTTGCAATATGCTCTATTGTAGATACATAATCCAATCAAACTTCTTCTCACTAACCTTGTCTCTCAATAAATAATATTTAATATAAATATTCTTTATCTTTGATTGCAACATAGGGTTCTTTGAAATATTGATAACACTTGAATTGTCACAATGAATAGTAAGAGGCTCATCAATAGTCACACTGATATCTTTCAATATTTTCTTCATCTATATCACTTGTGTGCAATTGATAGTAGAAACAACATATTCAACTTCAACAACAGATTGAGATATATAATTGTTTTCTTACTCGCCCATGAAACTAATATCTTACCCAAAAATAATGCTCCACCACTTATGCTCTTTTTTTCATCCACATTACCTTCCCAATCCGCATCAGTAAATGCACTCAATATAAAATCAACATCCTTTCCATACCATAAGCCATAATAAATTGTCCGTTTCAAATATCTGAATATCCTCTTAACAACAACATGTGATTCCTTCAGTTCTGCTTGAAATCTAGCAACAATGAAAACAACATTCATAATATTTGGTCTATTTCGTTACAAGTATAGTAATCCAATGATCATAGATCTATATATATTTTTATTTTCATTAGATGTATCATCAATCTTTTTCAATTTAAAAATAGTAATCTTAGGAGTACCAACAGGTTTTGAATCATCCATACCAAATTTATTCAACAACTCTTTGTACTTAAACTGAGATATGAAAATATCTTTATCAGTTTGTGTAATTTATAGTCCAAGAAAAAATTTCATCTCTCCTATCATAGACATCTCAAACTCTTTCTGCATCTCATCAACAAATTCCTTATTCATTTTTTCATTTCCACCAAAAATAATATCAACCACAAATACTTCAACAATCAAAATCTTATCATGATCAATTTTGAAGTACAAATTACTGTCAGTGGTACCTTTACTGAAACCAAGTCTTAGTGAATACTTATCCAATCTCACATAGCAGGATCCAGGTGCTTATTTCAATCCATAAAGTGCTTTCTTCAATCTGCAAACCTTATAATCTTCATCGGTCAAAGGAAAAACATTTGGTTTCTCAATGCAGACTTCCTCTTCCAACTCTCCATATTAGAATGCAGACTTAACATCCACCTGATATACCTTGAAACCTCTCTAGGTAGAATATGCAAGAAATATCCTAACAGATTCATTTCTTGCAACAAGAGAAAAAGTCTCCTCAAAATCAATACCTTCCATCTATGAGTATCCCTTGCAAACAAGTCTAGCTTTATTCCGAACCACTTCACCTTCTTCATTCATTTTGTTTTTGAATAACCATTTAGTACCAATCACATTTTTTTCTTTAGGTCTAGGAACAAGATTCCATGTTTTATTCTTCTCAATCTGTTCCAATTATTCTTCCATCACTTTAACCCAACTATCATCTTTACATGCTTCATCAACATTTTTAGGCTCAATCTTAGAAATAAAACAAATTTTGCTTCTAGCTATTCTTCTTCTAGTCTAAACACCATGATTCCTATCATCAATGATCTACTTTTCTAAATGATTCAACCTTACATACTTGAGAGTCTTCGGATTTTATTTTGTAGAAGACTTGTGTTTCCACTTCCTCATCATTTTCACCTTTTTCATTCTATTCTACCAGTCCATTTTGACTCTAATTCTTATTATGTGCTTGCTCAATCTAAATTTCTTCTTCATCATCTGATTCATATCTGTAAGATCTGACCTATTTATGAAAATTTTCATCCACTTTCACATTCATACAAGTTTCAATTACCTTCTTCAACCTCTGGTTATAACATTTGCATGCTTTGATTTTTTAGAAAAACCAAGAAAAATTCCCTCATCACATGTAGGATCAAATTTTCCTAGGTCTTCATCTCTTCTGATATAGTGTTTTCTTCCATAAATTATAAAATACTTCACTAGAGGATTGTGACCATACCAAATTTCATAAGGTGTCTTACTAGTTCCTTTCTTAATTTGAACTTGGTTCAATGTGTATACTATAGTGCTAACAACTTCTCTCCAATAGATACGTGGAACATTTACTTCGATCACAATGGTTCTAGAAGTGTCTAGAATAGTTCTATTTATTCTCTCTGTAATTCCATTCTATTGTGGATTTCACCAAGAAGACACCTGTCTCTTTATTTCATGCTCTTCATAAAAAGTGTTAAACTCAGTAGAAGTAAACTCCCCACCTCTCTCTGATCTCAAACATTTAAAACTCAATCTTGTTTTAGTCTCAACCATAGCTTTGAAAATATTGAATTTTTTAAAGGCTTTAGATTTCTCTTTCAAAAGTGTAACACATATCATTCTATAATAATCATCAATGAATAAATGAAATAATTATCCTTATTATAGCTTCTTGTTTTTGCAGGACCACATAGATCAATATACACAAAATATAGAATTCCACTCGAAGAATAACTCTTCCTCTTAAAAGTAGACTTAGTCAGCTTACCCAACTATCATTCTTTACACATCACATTAACATGCTTTAATATTTTAGGAAGATCTCTATATTATCTTGTAGTACTTATCTTGAGAATGTTATCAAAGTTCACATGAAAAAATCTCTTATGCCACAACCAACTGTCATTAATTTTAGAAATCAAGCATCTACTCTCAGAATTGTTCAAATGAAATAGATTACCTTTAGTCTTTATTCCTATAGAAATCTCAATTCTAGAGCTTCCAATAATCTTGCACATTCCATCCTTGAATTTTAAGTTGTAACCTTTATCAACTAGCTGACCAAAACTAAATACATTATATTTTAAATCTTCAACATATAGAACATCATCAGTATTATTCTTACAATCAAGAGTAATAGAACCTTTTACTCTGATCATACAAAATGTATCATTGCCAAATCTGACAACACCATCATCATAGCTTTCTAATTTCACAAATTCATTTTTGTCTCCGATCATGTGATATTAACACCCACTACCAATAACCCATTCATCCTTCTTATCCACATGTGAAACCGAGGCTTTTTATTCATTCAAAAAACTAGGATATTCATCTTTTATAATAAACACAATCTCATCTTCACTCTTTTCAGATTCATCATTAGTCACATCTTCATCAACAAAATAATAAAACTTCTTCTGATATTTAGACTTGAATTTCTTAGGCTTGTTGGAATTTGATGAAGATGATCTGAGTTTTGATCATAGGTTTTGATGAAGTGCCAAGGTGAAAGAATCCCCAAAGGAGATGTCCAACCTTGTAGCAAGAGTAAACACATTAGAAAACACAAATGACTTGACACAATAAGATGTAATAAATGCTTTATTGATCATAATTTAACCATATATGCCAGGCTGTAAGGCCTTCCCAGTTACGGCCACATACAAATAAAAAAACTCTAAGATCTATCTCAAAGATCTTTGCAAGCTTTAGGTTAATATCCTAGTTATATACCTTCTTTAACATACTTCTTGATCCCTCTAATACAAAACCAAGCCCTACTTTTATACAAAACCATGACCATAAGTTGACACAAGAAATAACATTCCCTAATGCAGGAAACGTCTTACAAATATAGGTCCATCCCTATACAAACATAACATAAGAAGAAGCGATCACATAGAACAATCCATAAAGGAACCACGATCGACACACGAAGATCACAATAGGTAAGAGTCCCATGATCTCGTTCATAACACAAATCTCTAGGTAAGTCCATGTCAATTATGAACACGTTACCCATGGCTAGAAAGAGAAAGAATCTCAACACGGGATCAACCCCAAGAGATGCGATCATAGGAGAATGATCCAAGAATACTCCAGAATAAGGATCCACATGTGAGGCCTCACCTCGACCCTTTATGGCACAGCTAACATTTCCATATTTTGGTTTTATGATGATACATTATTTTGATACTTTAGACTCCTTGAGACATTGATTTCATATAGTTAGACTTTATTGGATGGTTCTTATATTTGATGGGTGATGATATGATATAATTTATATGTTTGGGTCTCCTGATCTTGATGATATGATTAGAGACTTTATTTGAATTATTCTTATTTCATTTTAGTGTGAAATGAACTTTTAGGCTATGGGTTTCGAAGTGAATATGAAATCAAATTTAACATTTGTTATATGATGTTTTGACTATGTAGTAATTAAGGATGCTCATGTTAGATGCATTTTGGGAATTTATATTATGATGTGATTTAATTTTAGTGGTTTATTGGGGCTTATGGAAACCATATATTATACGTTATCCTAAATCATGGTGAATTTTATAAATATTAGTATTAATGAGGGGATTTTCTATTAATCATTGATGTTGTATTTTTTATAATGTATATATGTCTCTTTTCATGAGCTACTGATATTTTGATCTAGTGTGCAAGAAATTAACCATGGAATTTTAATGTGGGGAACTAAGGATGAATCATTGTGAATACCATGTTAAGCCAAGGTTAACTCCAAGGGGAGATATAACCTCATTGTTATGTGCTCATTTCTTAAATTTAATGTTTGATTGTTGGATTTAAATTATAAATTTTGTAATTGTAAATTTTCCACTTGGCATGCCATGTGTGAAGTAAAGTGATGTGTTTTATTTTGTGGTGTCAATTGACACATGTGCATGTGAGTTGGCATGACCAAGTGAGTTGGAGTTGAGTTAATGCTTACCCTTGGGTCATTTTGTAGAATTCCTAGGTGAGGTATCTTGGTTGTAGTGCCCTTGGAGGGAATCTTATTTTGCATTTTCACAAGTCAAATCTTAGTGGACTTTTGGGGGGTTAAATGGAGCCCTAGAGGTTAATTAGGATTGGATTTAGATATCCCTATAGGTTTAATATGGTTTGGGGGTTAAATTTTGACCAATAGGATGTTAGTAATAACTGAGAGGGGGTGAATTAGTGGACCCAAAAATTTATCCTTTAAACTTTAATCCACCAATTAATACACTTCAGATTATTAAGTCCCTACAAGATGTATGCCTTGAAATAATTAACTCTCTATCGGTTTACCTTGTCTATCCTTATTCTCCTTGATTACCGATAAGTAGTAAAACTTATTTACCGATACTTAGTAAATATGCAGAGTATACCAATCAATCCTGAAATGCACATGTGAAATGTAAAACAATAAAGTAATAAACCATACACACATAACACATGGATTTTAACGTGGAAACCCTGTTAAGGGAAAAAACCACTAGGACCGGTACCCCAAATTTTCACTCTTCTAAAGTGAGCCCTGTTAGGAGCCAACCCTGTTAAAGGTTACAAACACACGGTTAAGTGTGACCTTGTTAGAGGATTTTTATACATAGGTCGTCACTTAGTATCTGGCATCTATGCTACCATCCTTGAATCAGTCTTTAGACTATCAATAGGCTTTATGCTAATCTTACTACCATCCTTGAATCAGCCTCCTTCTTAGACTTTTAATAGGCTTTAGGTAAGACCACTGCTACTATCATGAATCAACCTTTTTTTGGTAATTTGTTAGGATATACCTCAATTATAGAAGACGGTTAAGTCCTACTCTGTTAAGAGACTTAATGCTTCAATGGTTAAACTAAAATACAATGACCTGTTTCTAATGCAACTTTGAATTGTAGATATTTAGATCTATTTACATACAATACCTCTCTGATGAATGTATTGATTCAATTCCTTTGTGCTTCACACTTCCTTCTCTGTGATGTTGTGCTTGTCTGTCCGTCGGTATTTGCAAAATTCTTTAGCTCTCCCTTAGCTTGATTGATCAGGATTATATGAAGTTTATCCTTCACCAGTTTCTCTTCAGCATCTTATTTTTAAATCACTCCCTCATGTATCTGATTACATGTAGAAATGAATTATGATTGTCTCTTATATAGACATGATATTCCTTAATTCTTGATTCTTGGCGTAAAAAACAATCCAGCCAATTTGATTTACGGCTTTAACTCCTGATTTATCTCATAGTTATCTTCTTGCCAACTGTATAAATCAATTGCTTAACTGTGACTGAATAAAACAAATAAAACAATCAGCTAATTCTATCCCTTAGCTCTGCCAGCTAGATATTTTGTCATTTTCTGATCTCTCTGTTCTGTCGGTCAATTCTGTAGTTCGTCGCCGGTGACAACTGCCAGATCTGTCGGTGTAACTCTAGTTAGCTTTGGGATCTCCGTTCATAAGGTATTATTGGATCTTGCTTGTCAGGAAACTCTATTTTCAGCTTGTCGGGCATCCTATGATTCTACTTCATCGGGAAACACTATCTTTTGCTCGTCGTGCATCACTATGACTTTATCTCTATCTTTACCGCTGGTGTGCACTCCGTTGGTGTTGTCTGTCACTTAGTGAATACTTGAATTTTATGCATTACTGAAAGCATAACCATTGTTCCATTGATTCTCTGAAGTCTTTGAAATTATGTACATGACCATACAGATGATATCAAGTTGACATCAATGACAATACAAACCATTAACTGATTTAATGTTTTGCATCATCTTCAACTTAACATTATCAAACATTCAATTGGTTACATGTCATCAATCTCTCCCTTTGGCATTGATGGCAACATGCTATATTATCACACTATACTATTTCTAATACAACATGAAATACAATTGTTGAGATTCATCAAATTACCAAATAGTTTTGATAACTGATAAAAATTTTTGACCATCGGTAAGCTCTGTGTTAGCTTAGATTTGATTCTTGCAGCTTTCTGTGTTTCTTCTTCTGATGTGTTGTGTCCTCTGTTTGTGTCAATTTTTCTCTTTTGACTGTTCTTCTTCTTGATGTCACTATCTTTTGTTTGCAAATTTTATACAAATTCCCTCCTTATGGATATGATCTCTCCCTATTTGGAGTAATCTGATAATGAATATTTTCTGATGATAATATGGATACATTCTCTCCCTTTGACAACAATGCCAAAAAAATATTTGTCAAATATCTGACATTCTGTCAAACAATTTCTTCTATCCATAATATATTCCTTGAATTTCCCTTATCCATCATCAATATAACAATATGTTTTGGTGCTTGGTTATGATATATACCTTTCTGTATATAGATGTAGCTTTGAAGTTCATTTTTTATTTGCATCAATCATGAATGATATTATGATAATATATGGATGATGCAACCTTCTATCCTTTTGCTGACTGGTAGACATGGGTTTGACCCCTAGTCTTTTTCTCAGGTACTCAAATGTATCCTTGGGCAGTGGCTTGGTGAAGATATCAGCCAATTATTCTTTTGATTTCACATATTCAAGTATGACCTCTTTTTCTTGAACTTG
>MU223182.1:6133700-6147017 GCA_018584345.1 Thuja plicata | reverse complement strand
AGGATATTTGTGCACAAGGATCAAGCTTCCTTTTTTCTCCACCCTTGATTAAGACTTTTGTCTCTTAATCTCAATGGTCCATTTCATCTCACTTCTTATAAAAGGAGAGCTCTCTCCTTCATTTTCAGGTTTTCATAGTATTATTATGCTGCAGGTTTTCTAGGTCATTTGGAGATTTTTGAAGACATTCTATATCCAAGCTTTGAAGACTTGTTATTGCATTTCATTGTAGTTTTCATATTTGTTTTCATAGTTGCATTGTCATAGCATCCATAGCTTCATTTCATAGCTTAGTTTGCTTTTATGCAATAGAATAATCTCACATAGTCTAAATAGGAAGGCTTGGTAACACTTGTTCTTTCCTTTCATAGATTAGTTGCATTGTACTTTCTTTTTCATAGTTTAGCTTGCATTATCATTTAGATTTGCATTGCATTGCATACATTTTTGATTCTTGAGGATATTGGCATTCTTGCCCTTGTCTTCATTGAATCTCTCGTTGTATGGTTTATTGGCAAGGTCATGAGTTTATAGCTCTAGCTGAGAGAAATTTTACAAATCTTGCAACTCCATGCATAGAGAGCTATGGATTGATTTGTGAGGGCTCATTCTTGAGTTTCCTTGCATGTAAGGATTCATAGAAGTGCACTACTTTTGTGTGTACAGGTCCAACTACCAAAAGGGTGAGAGGAGAATTTATTGTAGCCTATATAGATTCTATGTAAACAAAGAGGACCTCGTCTTTGGGAAAGATTCCAAAGGGTGAGTGCCAATGTTATTCTCTGCACCTTATCGAATCACCACCCAATCAAAGCTACCATATTCTAGATTGATAGTCCCCTTCTTGGGAAGAATAAAATGGAAGGATTTGCACTTAATACTTCTCTCCTTGAGGATGAGGATATAAAAATTACTATTAATGTTATTAGATGGTTCAACAATAGTATAGTAAATTATGATAGTGAAATTGAGAGGTGGGCACAAAATATCAATAGTTGGAAAACACTATTCCAAATGGTTGGAAAGAAGGCCAAGGACCTCAGGAGAGAAGAGCTTGCATAAAAAATTGTGTGGGGAAAAAAGAGTCATCCAAGGATATCCCTCCAATATGACTGCCTTGGAGGCTTTGGCCCAATCTAGAGACTCCCGGAGGAGGTTAAAGAATAATAAGATCTAAGGTGCCAAAACTAGGGCCAAGATCAATTTGGTTAACCATGGGGACAAAGGGTTAAAATAGTTCTTCTAACTTCTCAAATGCAAGGAGGCTAAGGATAAAATAGGTTGTATCTGTGAAGATAGGAATACTCTGAAGTCTCAAGATGAGATTCTTCAGGCATTTACCACATACTACTCCCTGTTATTCTCCTTAGAAGATGAAGGTAACACCAAGGCAAAGGAAAGAAACAAGATTAAGGGTATCATCCCAAAGAAATTTTTTGAGGAAGATGCTAGATTTATGGGCAGACCTATCTCAACACATAAAATTATTAATTTCATCCTCAGAATGAGTAATGATAAGGCCCCTGGGCCTGATGGGATGCCTATTGAGTTCTATAAAGAAAATATTGAATGGATTCATGATGAACTATTTCATATGTATAATGAAGCAATTGATAAGAGGTCGAGCTAGGAACACAGATCAATGTTGACCTAATCAAACTCATACCTAAGGATAAGGATAAGACACTAATAAAATATTAGAGACCAATAACTCTCCTTAATGTGTAATACAAGATATTGGAAAAAATATTGGCATTAAGGCTGTAAATGATATAGGATCATCTTGGTTCCTTAGTAATCTTGCATCATCCAAAAATAATTGGTGTTCTAGTGAACTGTTGTTACCATTTTTTGTGTTTTTTTTTTTTGTGTTCTTGGTCACTGGTTGGGTGATTTCTGGCTCGGTGGAGTTCTTTGCATCTTCAAAAGGTGCAGTCATGATATGGTGTTCATGGGGAAATTAGGAAGCTTTTACTATGATTGCAACTCATTTGGAGTTATCATTCTCAAGTTTTGATGGATTATGTGACTCGATGTAAGGAGTTCTGGTTCTCAGCACTTGTCTCAAATTCTGTGAGTAGTCAATCCATAGAGATGTTGGGTAGGGGAAGTGAAAAGGGTTTATTCGTTGTTGTTCTTAGAGTCAAATTCTATGATCCCTCTTCTCAAGGTGGTGTAGTTTGTGTGATCCTGTTATTTCTCTATCAGTTTCTTTTGTTCTTCATGACACTAGCTTAGTGAGTTAACTAGTCGATTGATTGTAGTTGCGGTCGGTGTTTTTGATCGGTGGAGTTGAATGGCATGATTTCCTAGGTGGATCTATGTGTGGCCAAATTTATTTGTTGGATAGGTCCTTGTGAAACAATAAAATGTGGCATTTAATGAGGGTTTAGGTCGACTGGGTCTAAAATGTTTCTTGGGATGTGTAAACATATTTGAGGTCAACCTATTGGTGGTTGTGTATAAATTTAGGGCTTGCACTCATTTGGAGAGAGAGAGGTCATCAGGAAGAAGTCTTGAGGAAGGTTGGGTAACAGAGAAGCTTCTAGAGAATAGCTCTGAGACTTAGGAAGATCTAGGTGTAGGTCTGAGTTGATTTTATTTTCTTTGTACTTGGTTGTAACTGGGAAGGCCTTACAGCCTAGCATGTATGAAGAAACTATGATTAATAAACTTGTTATTTGGATGCAAAACTTATTGTTCTTGATTATATATTATTGTTTTCTGTTGTGTTGACTCTTTCTAGAAGTTGGACATCTCCTTTGGGGATTCTTTGTCCTTGTTTGCATCAAGTGGTATCAGAGCTAAAGCTTTAGATCTTGTGGTGGCTACCCATATAAATTCTAGACTTGTGGAATTCCTATGGTGTTGTTGGGAAGTGGCAGGGATTGGATCTGACTCAAATCAGTGAACGGGTTGCACAAGGTGGTCGAAAGGATTATTTGTTGTTTTTAGTTGGGTTGTTCTTGAGAACTATGGTTTTGCAAGGGTTAGGATCTCATCTTTGGTGAATTAGATCATTGATTGGAGGAAGTGACACCTAAGATCTAGAAGATGTCACCGAGAATGAAATCTAGGTTAATGGAGCAGATGAAGGAAGATCTCTAATTTGAAATTAGGGATGAGATGATCGGTTTGAGGAATGAGGTCATGGAAGGGATCAGGACTATTGTTGCTGGACAGTGCAGGAATATTATATCTGATGATGGTTTTGAGGAAGCTACAGAGGGATTTAGATATGCAGATGTTGCTAGATCTATTGGGAGTGATGGATCTGACTGGTTGGTGAGACCTATAGAAAGGCTTGGTGTTGGTTATAGGTTAGAAGTGTCTAATTTCTCAGGTGCATTGAACCCAAAAGACATGATTGATTAGATGGGTGAGTTAGAAGATCACTTTGAGTTAGAATATATTCAAGACCATTGGAGAGTAAGGTTGGCATAGACAAAGTCAAAACATCATGCAACTTTGTGGTGGAAATAATTGTAGAGGGATAGTTTAAAATTTGAAAGATAAATTCATACCTGAGGACTATGAATTTGAGTTATTCAAGAGGTTGTTGAACCTGAAGTAGAAGGACCTGATTGTGAAAGATTATACTGAAGAATTTTACAAAGTAACCATTAGGTCTATCACAAAGAGCTTTACAAATAGAAGGTGGCTAGGTATGTGAATGGTTTGAGGTTCAATATTCAGGATGAAATGAGTATGTTGAAGATTGGATCTATTGAGAAGGCTTATCAATATGCCCTGAAGGTAGAGGATAAGGTGAATAGGAAATGATAGAATAACTCTAGAGGAAAAGAGAAGCAAGTTGTTGGTGGTGATAAGGGAAAGCAAGTGGCTGAAGTAGAAGCTAAACTAGTTACACCTAAGGGAGGTAATGGTGGTAAAGAGTTTAGAGGTACTTTCTTTAAGTGTGTCTTGAAAGGAAACATGGATTTTCAGTGTAAGTAAGATGAGATTTTCTTGTGTGAGTGAAGAAGGTGGACCATCTTCTAGTGTCTCTGACAATGCTCCTGAAAATGAAGAAACTCTTATACTCTGAAGATTAATGGTGAATAAGGAGGTAGAACCTTATCATTGGAAGAATTTATTCAGGACCATATGCAGATTGGAGATAAGTGTTGTGAGGTTATTATAGATGGTGAAAGTACTAATAACTTAGTTTCTAAAGAGATGGTACAGAAGCTTGGTTTGAAAAGGCTTAGGCATCCTAGTCCTTATAGGATTGGTTGGTTACCTGATAATCATGTGGTGCAAGTAAGGGAAAAATGCATGGTGAATTTTTGCATTGGTTATTATAGGGATGCAGTATTATGTGGCATAGTGGTTATGAGTGCATGCCATGTTTTACTTGGTAGAACTTTACAGTATGACAAAGAGGCTGTTCATGACTATAGACAGAATGTAATCACCATTATCAAGGATGGTAGGAGGTCTAGATTGATTCCTTTGATGGATAAGGAGAAGGAGGTGAAGAATATGAGTCTTTGCAGAAGATATGAGTTGAGAGAAGACCCGAATGATGAACCTAAGTTTGGACTTGATGATGATTTGAATCTGAATCATTTTCTATACCTGGTTGATGATAGGAGGAAAGTAGTGTAGGTTGCAGATGAGGAGGATTTGTGGATGAATAATAAGTATGGTCCATTATTGTCCCTTGTTCTTGCAAATTTTTATGAGTTGTTCTTATGAAAAAGAATTGGTACCCCAAGTGTCTGATGTAGGAGCATCTTGGGCCATTGTAAATATTGCATCATCCAAAAACAATTGGTATTCTAGTGAATTGTTGTTACTAGTTTATGTGTTTGTTTTGTGTTCTTGGTCACCAGTTGGGTGATTTCTCACTCAGTGGAGTTATTTGGATCTTCAAAAGGTGTGGTCATGATATGGTGCTCATGGGGTTGTTAGGAAGCTTTTCCTATGATTGAAATTTGTTTTGAGTTACCGTGCTTGAGTTCTGGTGGATTTTATGGCTGGATGTAAGGAGTTTTGGTTCCAGGTAGTTGTATGAGATTCTATGAGTAGTCAATCCATAGAGATGTTAGGTAGGGGCATTGAAAAGGGTTTGTTCATTGCTATTGAAATTCTATGATCATGCTTATCAAGGTGGCGTAGTTTTTGTGATCCTATTATTTCTCTATCAGTTGTTGTTGTTCTTCATGACACTGGTTCAACGAGTTAACCAGTCGATTGATTATAGTTGTGGTCGATATTTTTGATTGATGGAGTTTAATGGTGTGATTTCCTAGGTGGATCAATGTATGGACGACTTGATTTGTTGTATGGGTCCTTGTGAAATAATTAAATGTGGCATTTAATTAGGGTTTAGGCCGATTGGGTCTAAAAAATTTCTTGGGATGTGTAAATGTTTATTGAGGATGACCTATTAGTAGTTGTGTATAAATTTAGGACTTGCACTCATTTGGAGAGGGGAAGGTCATCAAGAAGAAGTCTCGAGAAGGGATGGGTAGCAGAGAAGCTACTAGATGATATCTTTGAGACTTAGGAAGATCTAGGAGTATGTCTGAGTTGAGTTATTTTTCTTTGTACTTGGTCATAGCTGGGAAGGCCTTACAGCCTAGCATGTATGAAGAAATTCTGATTAATAAAATTATTATTTGGATGCAAATCTTATTGTTCTTGATTGTATCTTGTTGTTTTCCATTGTGTTGACTCTTGTTACAAGGTTGGACATCTCCTTTTGGGATTCTTTGTCGTTGGCTGCATCGGGAAAATGTATGCCAGAAATGATCATCCCAACTCAAACAAGATTTGTGAAAGGGAGATACATTCTAGAGAACTTGAAAACCTTCTAGGAGGCAATAGATTGGGCTAAAGCCTTCAGCCAATAAGTTTTCTTATTCTTAATTGATAATAAGAAGGCTTGTGAAAGGATTGAATGGAACTATATCATTATGATGCTTAAAAATCTAGGAATCAATGGGGTCGTGTCCAACTCTTTTGATCTCACTAGATCATTAGGGAAAGTTTCCCCTAGCTCCAACACTCTTTGTAATAGTAGCTGACTCATTGTTCTAGATTTTAAGGGATGACTCACCTGTACACACAATAGGGAATGCTATGGATTTCTCTGCCTCTTTTACACCATGTTGCAAAATGTCTAACTTAAGAATCAACAAATCTGCAACTCAAGTAAGTTAGCTATCCTTTTTTCTTCCTCATTCCTATATGATTTCTACTTGAGATGTATACTACTAAACTCAGCACCAAAAGTAGTAGCAAACTCATGTATAGGATTGAAATTTGCAACAAGTAGCCTAAGCTCCTGTTGAGCTTCACTTTTATTCCTCTCTACATATTTCAAAAATACAGACAAATCATAAATAGACCTAAGGATTTTGCCTCCTTCTTTCAATGCATTATTTCCCTAATTAACAGTCTTAGAAAGTATTTTTTTGTTTGATGCAATCGACTGCGCAAGCTTCTCTGACCTTTTCTTTTCATCATCCTTTTCTACTTTCAAAATTTTTGCATCTTCAAGACTCTTTATCTCTTCATTAGTAGCAATAACTAAATGTATAAGTTTCTCTATCCGTAGAGAAGTATCATCATATTTTACATTTCTCAGTAATTCAGAAAGTATTTTTCTTGCAATAAGAATTACCTGAGTTTCATGCTTCATTTTTTTCATTTTTGGCCTTTGACTTGAAAGCCATAGAAAAATATATCATCTCCTTGGGGCTCATAGTACTCAAGTCCACTTGTCCCTTAAGTAGTATATTATCTTCAGCAATACTCTTCTTGGACTCAAGTCCACCTTTGCTTGTTCTTGTTCCTTCTCTATAGCTTCCTTGTCTTTTTATTTCTCTTGTCGTTGATCATCAGTAGAACCTTTATCTTGTGTAACATCAATCATAACCTGACTGGTACCTAAGTTCACTATTTCTTCTTATTTTTTTCATCATGTGCATCTTGTTTCTCATGCGATTCCTACTAATCTTGTGTATCTATGGGCTTATCATGTATCTTCATGGTAGGAATATCACTAGCAGTGTCATCTTTGACTTCCTCAAGTGTGATCTTCACACCATCAATAGTAAATCCTTCAGCGGTTTGAGTTACCACTGGATCAACATTATCCTTTTGTTTTACTGGTTCCTCTTGAACTTCCATATCAACTTCTTCAAGAATGTCTTGTTCTTCTTCCTCAACAAGTCCTAAAAGATTCTTCAAAATAATCATTGTTTCATCTCACTGATTGAGAATCACCAATTGAGTAGTCTTGTAACTCTAGAATTAGTCTTACAATAATTTCTAACCTTTTGAAGTATCTCATTAATTTCATCTGTAGACATATTTTGTTGTAATTGAACTAGGGCATATTCAATTATTTCTTTGTCCAGTTTCAATATAATGCACCACCTAGCTTCAATTTTAGCATACAATTGTCTTGTTAAGATTTCCAAGATGATAGAGGGTTCTCCGAAAGGTAATGTGAGTGCACACTCAATAATAAGGACTTGGGCTATAAAGAACATTATTACAAGATTTGATAATTTCATTATTAAATGAACTGGGTTTGACAACTCAGTAGACATCAATCTTAGTCTTATTAACTTAATGTTATTAGGCTTGTGTTAGCATGATTTTCATAAAATGACCCACAATATGGTTTTCCTTATAGTACCCTAGTCTCATCATTATTAAGCATATGATTAAAATAATATCCAAATTTAAAATTGCTATCTATAGAGTTTTAACAAGGACAAAACTAAATAAAAGCCCTTTTCAGTACATAAGTTAATTCAAATTTAAGGTCACTCATCTAACCACCAAGTTCTTCCTTCCAAATTCCCTTAATTACCTATTTATATGTTTATTTAAAATGTTGTAATTTAATTTATTTTAACTAACAAATTCCTAATTAAGAAACCACCAAATTAAAATTCTAAGTTCCATATAAAGTATTATTAATCTACCTATAAAATAAATTTAATAAACTATATATCCCAATACAATATTCTCATTAAAGAAATTAATTAATTTAAAATCCTAATTAAACAATTATTAATGTTACACTGTACCTAACATAAATGACAGAATCACATTAAAATAAAAATCTCAACATTGATTTCAAAGCTCATATTTAAAAAAAAAATTGATTAATAAATATTCTACCCATCTCTCACTTATCCTAACCCTAATTTGAATTAGGGTTAGGTCCAAAATTTTGAAATTAAAATTATCCCTATAATACATATTCCATTATAAAAATTAACCCCTGCAACCCTAATATCGAGAATTGCTCACTGTATAATTTTTTTTTGTTTGCAGGGTGCAGGTCTGATAAATTTGTTTTCTGGAGATTTAATCGACAGTACTCTATGTATATAAAAATATATACATATATGTATAAATTTATATACACTAGAGTGTATATTTATATATATTTTATAGTCCTCACATGAAACGAATTATTGCAAAGGTGGTTGATATTTTTAATGGGGGCGGCCATGGCCAAAACCCCCTCTATTATTGGTTGTGTTTCATGCCATGGAAGCCGCATTTGGTTTGGGGGTTGGCCGCTGGCAGTTAGCAGACCGCCGCTAGCGGCTTTGAGAAGTAAATGGGGCCGAAGGCGGGGCTTCTCCCCTGCTTTTGTGGTTGTAGCTCGCGGCCTAAATGCAACAGTGGATGCTCTGTGGCAGCCGCCATTACTTCCACTGCAGCTAGGGTGGGGAAGTTGCCCCAACCCCCCCATGGCCTCCTTCAAAGGAGGGCTCACAGGGCGGGGGCTCCCCTCTCCGTGCCCTAACTCAGATTTTTTAATGTTGTTTTTTTAGATTTTTTTTCTTATTACTAAGAACATATTATATATTTATTTATTTATATGTATCAAGGTAGGAGTATTTTTTTTTATAAATGAATTTTTTTAATTTATTAACTATACAAAATATATTTTATCAACTATGGAAGGAAAAAGATGAAGATAACATTGAAAAAGAAATTCATAGGGATACTAGAAGTAACTTCATTTCTTTTTTTTGTTGACATTATTTATTTTTTTAAAACGAAGGAAACAACTAACAATTTCTTTTAAATATACATCTAAATTTTCAAGTAAAGGTGCTATTCACTTTCTATCTCCTACTCTAAGTTTTTAGGGTATTTCTTTTGAAAGCAGAGAGATAATAATGCATTCATAAAAGAGATAGAAATCAATAATTTCATGAAATACTAAGTGTAGTTTTATTCTCTTTTGCAAGTAAACACACTTTATTTCCTCTTACAAGCCTTTGATCAAATGAAAACTCTTACAAGGATTACAAGTTACAACTTCTTTTCTTCTATTCTTTACATCAAATAACAATGGAAATTACATGCTCTCTCTCCTACTTTTTAAATCTTCAAGATTCTCCAAAATAGTAAAACCTGCAAATGATAAAATTGGTTGACCATGGAGGCTCACCTCCCAAACTAGGTCTTTAAAAGACCACCCCTGAGCTTGGGGAACCAACGATGAATGGGCATAATTATAACCATACAAGGAAACAAAACTTCATATTTTAACAAGAAACATCCATTCTGATGGCTTGCACATTGGATCACGTTGGACCCATAAACAGGGGTGAAGGTGGAACATGAACCAAAATAGGAGAACGCCAAAATAGATATCCATGCCTTCAAAAAGGATCAATAGCTCCAAGAGCAATGTATCACATGGGCAAATAATACCATACCATCCTCCAAATTCACATCCCAAAAACCTTCCCTTATCACCCCAAAAAATGTAGTACAACAAATGGCAACATGGAGCCCAGACGCTATGTCATATCCCTCTTCTCTATGAGAAGAGACTCTACACTATTTGGGCATTCCCAATCCTTCACCCACAAGGATCTCTTCCCTCCCAAGGGTGAGTGTAGCCTTTCACACCCATAAACAACAAGATAAACACAAAGAAAACAACCATGAGAAACTCAACAATTCATGGAAGAGGACTGAAGCTTCTCAACACAACTACAAACTACATTGCTACAATTTCACATGAGAATTAAAAAAACACAAAAAGAGAACATTATTCTTCCATTAGAGGAGCACCAACCTTGCTCCAAGCTATGGCAAAGAAAATTAAGTTGAGTTGAGCTTTTCCCTCCCTTTTTATTTTCCTTCGTTCACAAAAATCACCAAGCTGACCTAGAAGTTTCCAAGTTTGGAGAGTGGGAAGTCAACCTATAAACTCTTCCAAACTTCCACTAAAAGGATAAATCCAACCTAACTTCCCAACTAACCTCTCATGTGATTGGTCTCTCAATTCAAAATTTCTCCACTTACAAAGAAGGCACTTTTTGAAAGGTCAATTATGAGTTCTAAGCATCCTATTGGTCAAAATTTAACCCCCAACCCATAGTACACCTATAGGGTTATCTAAATCCAACCCTAATTACCCCTCAGACTCCATTTAACCCCCCAAAATTCCACTAAGAGTTGACTTGCAAAAATGCAAAATAAGATTCCCTCCAAGGGCACTAAAACCAAGATACCTCACCTAGGAATTCTACAAGATGACCCAAGGGTAAGCATTAACTCAACTAAAACTCACTTGATCATGCCAACTCACATGCACACGTGTTAATTGAAACCACAAAAGAAAACACGTCACTTTACTTCACACATGGTGTGCCAAGTGGAAAATTTATAATTTAAATCCAACAATCAAACATTACATTTCCAAAATGAGCACATAACAATGAGGTTATATCTCTCCTTGGAGTTAACCTTGTCTTAACATGGTATTCACAATAATTCATCCTTAGTTCCCCACATTAAAATTACATGGTCAATTTCCTGCACACTAGATCAAAATATCAGTAGCTCATGAGAAGAGACATATATACATTATAAAAAATACAACATCAATGATTAGCAAAAAATACCCTCATTAATACTAACATTTACAAAATTCACCATGATTTAGGATAACGTATAATATATGGTTCCTATAAGCCGCAATAAGCCACTAACATTAAATCACATCATAATATAGCTTCTCGAAATGAATCTAACATGAGCATCCTCAATTACTGCATATTCAAAACATCATATAACAAATTTTAAATTTGATTTCATATTCACTTCAAAACCCATAGCCATAAATTTCATTTCACACTAAAACAAAATAAGAAGATTTCAAATAAAGTCTCTCATCATATCATCAGGATCAGTAAACCCAAACATATAAAGTATATCCTATCATCACCAATCAAATATAAGAACCATCAAATAAAGTCTAATGATATGAAATCAATGTCTCAAGGATTCTAAAGTATCAAAATAATGTATCATCATAAAACCAAAATATGGAAATGTCAATTGTGCTATGAAGGGTCAGGGTGAGGCCTCACATCCTCCACCTAGGCATGAACTTCCTCCTGGAGTTCATCGAAAATATGGGGATACTCTAGTGTCATCTATGTTGTGTCCTCCTATGAGGCTATGACATCATCATAGTAATCCCACTGGACTCTAACCTAGTCCATCTCTCTGCCTCGAAGGGCCAATGTCTGTCGGGCCAAAATGCGGATGGGCTCCAAAGCCAATTGTCTGTCTGACTCCACATGAAAGGCATCCCAATCTATAATATGAGACCCATCATAAATATATCTCCTCAAAAATGAAACATAAAACACATAATGGATGCGTAATAGGCTAGGTGGCAGGGCTAGAGGATATGCAACTAGGCATATCCTCTCTACGATCTTGAAAGGTCCAACAAAATGAGGTGCAATCTTAGAGCCCTTTCTGAAATAGATTGGACTCTTATGCAGACACACTCTCAATAATACTCTATCTCCAACCATATAAAATCTATCAACCCTCTTTGCATCAACATACTTCTTCTGGATAATACCAACAAGGTTTTGCATGGCTACAAAAATGTCCTGATTAAGATTTGGATGGGGTTCATGATGGGGATCCTGATTCCCTCCAAGAACCTCCACCTCAGGTTCATTCTCCACCCTTGCTAAGGAATTCTGTCTACAACCTCTCCCACGTCTGTGAGCATTACGCATGATCGGAGGCATCCTACACAAAGGTTGAAAAGTAATGAGTTGAACATAATGGGTTTAGGCTCCAAGAGTTCAAACTAAGCTCTGATGCCAAAATGTCATGCCTAAAATCTTGGGAAAAACACAACCAAAAATATTTTTATTAGCATAACCTAAAGGTCAACAGTTGTAATACGTCTACTAGGAAGCTAGCGCACAATAGTACGCAATCACGACCCTCAAGGGGAATCATGATAAGAGATGGCTTATCAACAACCCTTGATAGGTAAACCTAAAAAGAAATAATCTAGATAACAGAGGTGAGAAGAAGCTTGCTTTAATGAGTCATAAAGATGTTCCTTAAAGTATTGAGGGGGTTCCCTAGGGATACTAGGTTAATGGTTAAATATGAAAATTTAAACCTAAGGTTTGTCTTGTTAAGATTTCCAAGATGATAGAGGGTTCTCCGAAAGGTAATGTGAGTGCACACTTAATAATAAAGACTTGGTCTATAAAGAACATTATTATAAGATTTGATAATTTCATTATTAAATGAACTGGGTTTGACAACTCAGTAGACATCAATCTTAGTCTTATTAACTTAATGTTATTAGGCTTGTGTTAGCATGATTTTCATAAAATGACCCACAATATAGTTTTCCTTATAGTAATTTAAACACCCTAGTCTCATCATTATTAATCATATGATGAAAAATAATATCCAAATTTAAAATTACTATCTAAAGTGTTTTAACAAGGACAAAACTAAATAAAAACCCTTTACAGTGCATAAGTTAATTCAAATTTAAGGTCACTCATCTAACCACCAAGTTCTTCCTTCCAAACTCCCTTAATTCCCTATTTATATATTTGTTAAAATATAATTTAATTTATTTTACCTAACAAATTCCTAATTAAGAAACCACCAAATTAAAATTCTAAGTTCCATATAACGTATTATTAATCTACCTACACAAATATATTTAATAAACTATATATCCCAAGACAATATTCCTAAAATAAATAAATTAATTCAAAATCCTAATTAAACAATTATTAATGTTAAACTATACCGAACATCCATTAAAATAAAAATCTCAGTATTGATTTCAAAGCTCATATTTGAAAAAAATAAACTGATTAATAACTATTATAGCAATCTCTCGGTTATCCTAACCCTAATTCAAATTAGGGTTAGGTCCAAAATTTTGAAATTAGAATTAACCCTATAATACATATTCCATTATAAAAATTAACCCCTGCAACCCTAATCCTAAAAATTGATGACTATATATAT
>MU223182.1:6122422-6133439 GCA_018584345.1 Thuja plicata | reverse complement strand
TCGCAGTTAGCAGACCGTTGTTGGCGACTCTAAGAAGAAAATGATGTCGGGAGATAGGGCTTCTCCCCTGATGTTGTGGTCGTAACTAGTGGCCTGCATGTAGCAGTAGATACTACTGCGGAAACCGCGACTGCTTCCACTGCATCTGAGGTGGGTAAGCTGCCCCAACCAGCCCACGACCTCCTTCAAAGGAGGGCCCGCGGGTGGGGGCTCCCCTCCCTGTGCCCTAACTTAATTTTTTTAATGTTTTTTTGGGTTTA
Organism: Thuja plicata; assembly: GCA_018584345.1. Taxonomy (NCBI): domain Eukaryota; kingdom Viridiplantae; phylum Streptophyta; class Pinopsida; order Cupressales; family Cupressaceae; genus Thuja; species Thuja plicata. The sequence goes on along the minus strand of MU223182.1, from coordinate 6,133,179 downwards.
TTTATTTATTTATTTTTCTAATTACTAAGAACACACACACACACACACACACACACACACACACACACACACACACACAGATATATACTTGGTTATGATAACCAAAGTCACCTTTTGCTATTCTTGTTCCTGAAACTCTCAATCTGATCCATAGATGTGCTCGTTGGATTCATTTATCTTCTCCTCTATATTCACATCCCTTTTCATCCATTAATAATGAATGATTGCATCATCTATTTATAAGATGGATTGACATCATCAAGTTTTGAGAAAAATAATGTTAACTCTAAGATCAAGTTTACAAATTGTACCTAGATCTCCTAGTCTACGTGTTTTAAATTAGTTAGACTGATTAAAGCACTTACATCCATGTTTCTTGTCCCTAAAGAAATGGATTTAAAAATAAATCAATATCCTATAAATAGAATAAGCTTGCTTTATCTGACGTGGAAGTCAGATCCACTTTTTGTGGGCTACAACTGGCTTTCGATTTCTGTCTATCGGTAATGCTTTGACTGTCCTTTGGTTTTGTTCTGTCAGTTGCACTTTAACTATCTTGTTGGTTTGTACTGTACCCTGCATGTCAGGTTCCTCTATCGGGTTCCTCTTTATCTTTCTATCTTTGTATTTTTAGTTTACACACTAAGTTGTGTCGTCGGTTCTCTTTGCACTTGGTCATCTTCGGTGATCTCTTTCTATCTGATCTTCGGTTTGCTCTTGTCCTGTCTTTCGGTGTATGCTTACCGAAAGTGTTGTTTGCATACTAATGGAAAATTAATGTCATTAGTAATTACTACTTGTTGACCAGGGATTGTAAGAACAACATCAACCAATTCTGAGATGAATCTACACATGTCCTCAAAATGTGATTTTTCTACCCGGTAACTACACAAAAGAAAAAGAATGTTTAGTATCCATTTCTTATCAACCACACCAGATTATTGCCTAGAAAATCAAACCAGTTGATATGTACGCATTTTTTCCAAATGGAACAAATCTAAGTTGAAATTGGCCAAATTTACTCTCCAATTAAGAAAATAATATGAAAAGATTGTAAGAACAAATGGCTACAACCACTCTCAAAGAACCTACTTTATTATTTATGTAGTCTTGTTATCTCATCTTAATACCCAAAGGACCATTATTCATTGTGCCTAGAGTATTAAAAAAAAATTGGAACCAAAATTCTTATTTATTCATCCAATATTTAGGATTCCAAAACTCTAGGCCAAATTCAGCCCCCCATCTGGAAAATAATATGAAAAGATTATAAGAACCCAGAGCTACAACTTTGATTTTTTGTAACCCCAAAGAACCCACTTATTATTTATGCAGTCTGATTATCTCATCTTAATATCCTAGGGACTAGAGTTCATTTTTCCCAAATTATTACAAAACAATTTAGAACTGATATTCTTGTTTATTAATGTCATGGCAAAGTTAACGGTTGGAAAAAAAGTTATTTTTTTTAAACAATCAAGCATTTTTTTAAATATTCAAGTCGCGAACCTTAACCCTTACGGTTTGATGACCCCAACATCCTAAGCACTCGCAAAAAAGAATAATTAAGATCCTAGCCTCATTGCAAACCAATATCATATTTTAATGGCATTAAGCGAGGTTGCAAGTTGCAACAAGTTGCAAAAGTGAGAATTAGAAAAGCTTCAAGAGTGATTATTAGGATAGGAAAGTGAGAAAATTAGCCTAGTGATAAGTTGAGCGTGAAAATGGAGTGCATCATGGATGTTTGTGTGGTTCCAAACACCATAATTTGGCAATGATGACAATTCTCCAACCCTCGATACTTGCCCTATACGACAAGGACCTTGCAATGGACATTGCCCTAAGTCACCAATGAGAGGTGTTAACCCTCAACCCCACAAGAGACCCTAACCCTCAATCTCAAGGCGCAACCCCAAGACCTTGCAAGAGGCACTACCCCTTGAACCTTGTCCACATGTCCCAAGACTTCATGGAACTTGGGAAAACACCAAGCTACTGGTTCAAGATCAAGTTCCAATATAGAAACAAAATTTAGGCGCATCAAACTTTGGGTTGGCGATACAATGGTTTTTTCCCCAACTTTAGATTTAGCTATCCATGCATGCACACAATATTAAAAATATATGCATATAACATATTTCATATAATATGGTAATATATAATTTTAATATTATCTATAAATTTATATATGTGACACATGATTGAAAGTGCAATTGATATATTGATATTTATGAATGTGTGAGAAGATTTATGATTACTCTGACTACATGTATGATTCTAAGTGGATGTAGGAACTTCGCCACCCTCCAAGTTGAGAGGGAGAGTACCATTGGGGAAAGGGATGCAAACATAAGAAAATGTCAAAATTATCATCAAAGCCTAAATCATGCCGATGAGATAAGTTGTCTTTGTTAGGGTTTATAGATGTTAACCTAACATTGTGTCTCTAAGAACATAGTGTTTATTATCTTTGTTCCTTTGTGTGAGAACTTTATATTGTTTCTATTATCTTGTTAGGGTTATCACCATTCTTGAAAATATATTCTATCATTATTTTATGTCAATCAACAAGATATTATTTCTTAGCTCATATTATCAATAAAAATATGAATACATGTAGAATTATGCTATGTATATTCATATGCTCACAAATATATATTAGTTATAAAAATAAATACATGTGTATATACATATATGCATATATATTCATATAAGAATATTAGTAATTGTTAGTGTATTTATTTAATTTACACTTAGGCTTTAAAGCTTAATCACTCGTCTATGTTCATTTGACACTTGTCTGCGCAAGTCTTCATCATTTAGGAGTCTACTAGAGATGTGTCGATTTCATTTTGACACATCATCCTAGTCTCTTGGGCGGTTTCGCCACCACTCCAATTCTTTCATGATTGGACTTGGTTGCACTCTATGCCTATATATACTCACTTCTCTAATGAATCTATGGTTGACTATTCCTCTCATTTTTGTTATGGTGCTTCATATTATCTCTCAGATCTTGAGGAATTTTACATGGTATGAGAGAAAATAAGAGATATTTTGAAGCTTAAATCCATGAGGGTTTGAAAGGTTTTGTTCATGACATGGTAAGTCCACGGCTGAATGTCTAATTTCTCACGAGGTTCTCGCAACCCAATATTGACCTGCGACATTCGCAGGCAGTGGGAAGCTTCATTGAGCGACTCTTGTACAAGAGTCGACTGAGCAAATTGAGCGACTAGGCGTTGTGGGTCATCGACGTTAGTCTTCAGTGGTCACTTTTTTAATTAAAAAAACTTGCCTTTTCTGGGCGTGTCGTAGTGAACCAATTGCAATATCGCATTGGCGTCCACCATCATCCATTGTCATCCGTGCACTGAATTCTCAACGAAGTGGCCTACTTTTAAAATCTTATAATTTGCATCTTGTTCATTGTTGCAACATAAGGAGTGTTCCCCTCTACTGTAGGCATATAAAAAATCCCACATGTGGAATTTCAAGACTCCACGACCTAATTTGATGTTTTTCCAAAACCCGATCCATATGCAATTTATTAGATTTATTGTAGACAGAACGTAAAACTTGTCAAAGTGCCATTTTGTTGAAATCGATATTCCTCATCCAGTTGATTCCTATTGCAAACCAAGTGATTCCTGCTACTGTTTGTACTACAAAGAACCCCCGTGCAAATCCTCAAAGCCTCACGAGTTCATACATTATTTTTTCTTGGCCGAAACAAATTACAATTTATCATATTTGTTAATTGCAGAATGAAGAAGTTAAATCTCAGAGGCCCACTTTGGAAAATTATATTTCTCAGTTGGGTGGATATCACGACAATCAGATTTATTTCCATGATTATCTATATGAAAGTACGTTTCCATGTCGTATTACAAAGCTTCATAAACTAGTTGAACACGTTTTCAAAGCCCAAAAGCAAAGGCAACTTGCGGAGGTCTGTCAGTGAAATTTTCAGGAAATAATTGGAGACCAAGTTTGGCAATGGATATCTTGCACCCTTGGATTATCAGGGTTGTTTATTGCATTACACTCTTTGATCAACGATCTGTGAGAAGGCCCATTTTCACAGGTGAAAGGGAGTTTGAGCAAATTTCGAGAATGAAGTGGGATGCATTTTATTAAATTTGGTGAAGATTTTTTAATAATAATGCAAACAAACATGATACAAATGATGACATACATTGTTTTGTAAATAATACAAAATATGAAAACAATAAGTAAGTGGCGGGACCATGTCATAGGAAGGACCGATGATGTAATATGAAAAATTTAAGAAATGTCAAAATCACAAGGAGATTTAAAATCATTTATTTCTCAATGATTTAAAATGAAATATATTTCATTTTGGCAGATTAATTCTATAAATATAAGATACATATAAATAGTGGGCCCACAAAATTTAGGGAAAGAAAACTCACCGGCATAGCTAATGCCATTGAAAGGCAAAATTAAGTGTCTTTTGATAGAACATGTTACCCTGATGAAAAGGATGAGAAGCCATAAAATGATAAAAGAAAGCTTTGGAATAAATTATGAGATCCTATTAAATTCATTAAGGCGAATATGATGGGGAAATGAATAAAAAATCTAACCATATGTTATGAAGATGATAAGAGTAAAGTTCCCATAAATTATGTGTTTTGGGTTTGCTGTGAAGTTTGAAGGAAGTGCATTTCCTATGAATGCTCATCAGTTCCAGAACCATTTCTAAGTATCAGGTGGTGACATCATAATAAATCTCCACGGTATCGATGACATTGTATGCGTTGGGATATAAAATTGAGCCTAAAAGCTGTTGGTGTTTAATTCTAACTTCAGTCTCATCTTTAGCTCAGATCCATGATTTGTGGATCACCCTTTCCAACTACAGAGGAACTGTTGTTTAAATTCCTGATTGCACTCTTCACCTTAATTTTCTATTGTTAACAGAGGGTACACTTGTATAAATATACAAGCATTATAATGTAAATGGTACAATGATTAATAGATTTTTTATTCTCTTTCAATAGCTCTATTTTTCTCTATTTTATATCAGCACATGTTTGATTCTATTTTTTCTTTGCTAGATCCATCCTGTGTTGTGCATATTTGCCTGCAGAATTCTACATGGTATCAGAACATATGGGAGCTAGGAAGGAGGAGCATTAATTTTCTTTGCAGGTATTGCAGACGAGAGCTATTTTAGAATGAGTTTTTTCATTGTTCTGGGGGTTTCTCCATGACTTTATGGGCTCTAGGATATTCTTTGAAAGGTGACAATTTTTCAAAGTATAAACACTTATGTAAACCCAGTACCACAATGGATATCATGTGACTTGATATCCATGGACATATCATGATGATGCATAAAACACTAAGATAGATATCATGAGACTTGATATCTATGGATAAGCCATAATATTTAAAACTATCATGGTGGATAATATGTGTGAATAATATCCTTATACCATGACTTTATAGCTTTATGATATGCATCATGTGAAATGGCGCCAATGCACATATTATATAGATTTCCATATGAGAGTGTTGATGAACATCATGTGACTTGATATTCGATAATCCACCATCTCTCCTAAAAATTACAATGAGTTGATATTTCTCCTGTAGATCTAATGAAGGATAGAATTAATCTTCCCTAGCTAAGAGGGTGTGCTAATGTTTGTAGCTTTGGTCAAATTATTTTAACCCAAGTATTTTTCATATCTCCTTCTTTAGATAAAATAAGAATTATACATTATATACATCATCATTATAGATTTGATGATCTTATTAAGATTCATTCCATAGATATTATTACTTGATAAATATGATAGTTATAACTTATAACTATCATAGTTAGATCATTATTGATAACTAATATGCGTAAAAGTAATATCAATGATATAGTTGATATTATTATCAACTTTAAGTGTCAATAAAGTTGATAACAATATCAACTTAGCATTATTATCAAAATTTGATTATAGTATCGACCAAATCATAAGTTGAAATTGTTATCAAATTTATTACAAGTTGATAACTATATCAACTCAATGAAAATCATTGAGTTGATAATAGTATCGATTATGGTATCAATCAAAACATGATATTTCTTTATGTCGATTATGGTATCAACTATGAATTTGAATTATGATATTGAGTATTCATTATTGATAATGATATCACAATGATTATCATTATCGATAATGATAATCATACTTAATCGATCATCAAATATTCATATCGACTTCATTATCATTATCAACAAAGATGATATTATCACATTAATATGAAAGTTAACATTAATAATTATACTATCAACTTACATCTTTATCATTAATGTGATAATATCATCTTCGTCAGACATTCTAATTACTAAAGTTTACCACCTTATAAACTTACATGATCGACTTGATATGTTTATCAAAGTCGATCTCCATAGTTGTACTATGATCAAAGTTAACATTAATAATTCAATTATGGAGATCGACTTTGATAAACATATCAAGTCGATAATGTAAGTTGATAAGGTGGTAAACTTTAGTAATTAGAATGTCTCACGAAGAGACATCACTCTTTGTGAGACACTTAGTCTCATGAAGAGGTATGTCCCTTCATGAGACCTTCTTGACATATATATATGATATCAAATTCATTTGTGAAAAGGCATTTCATAGCACAACAATTCAACCTTAGTTTTATATTGACACACACACACACACACACACACACACACACACACACACACACACAGAGTCCTCTATACACATTATTTAATAAGAAGATTATTTATATTATATTGATATTGATATATATCAAATAAGTGATTTGATATAATATCAATTTGGAGATCAATATATAAAGATAATATTCTAAGGAGAAATTATCAAGATATACTTATATCTATCTAAGATTATATAACATACTATTGTGAATTTATCTAATATATATACTTAAAATTTTAAAGAACTACATACCCTAAAACCGATCAAACAAAAACAATATGTTATGAATGTCTTTCGTGGAAAAAATGAAACTTTCTTTCTTACACATGTTTAATACAATGATGTTAAAATGCATAAATGTAGAGTTGAGTTATAATGCATTATTGAGCCACAATGTTTTGAATTTATATATGTGACACATGATTGAAAGTGCAATTGATATATCGATATTTATGAATGTGTGAGAAGATTTATGATTAGTCTAACTACATGTATGATTCTAAGTGGATGTAGGAACTTCGTCACCCTCCAAGTTGAGAGGGAGGGTATCATTGGGGAAAGGGATGCAAACATAAGAAAAAGGTCAAAATTGTCATCAAAGCCAAAATCATGCTTATGAGATAAGTTATCCTTGTTAGGGTTTATCAATTTTAACCTAGCCTTGTATTTAGGAACGTAGTGTTGGTTATCTTTGTTCCTTTGTGTGAGAACTTTACATTGTTTGTATTATCTTGTTAGGGTTATCACCATTCTCGAAAATATCTTCTATCATTAATTTATGTTAATCAACAAGATATTATTTCTTATCTCATATTATTAATAAAAATATGAATATATGTAGAACTATGCTATGTATATCCATATGCTCACAAATATATATTAGTTATAGACATAATATGTGTATATACATATATGCATACATCTTCATATTAGAATATTAGTAATTGATAGTGTATTTATTTAATTTACACTTAGGCTTTTAAGCTTAATTACTCATCTATGTTCATTTGACACTTGTCTACACAAGTTGTCATCATTTAGGAGTTTACTAGAGATGTGTCCATTTCATTTTGACACATCATCTTAATCTCTTGAGTGGTTTTTCTCCCACTCCATTATTTCCTTCTTTCATGGTTGGACTTGATTGCACTCTATGCATACATGTACTCGACTTCTCTAATAAGTCTATGGTTAACTATTGCTCTTATTTTTGTTATTACGCTTCTTATTATCTCTCTTAGATTTGAAAATTTTTACATGATATCAGAGAAAATATGATATATTTTGAAGCCTAAATCCGGGAGGGTTTGAAAGGTTTTATTCATGGCATGGCAGATCCACGCCTCGACGTCTGATTTCTCGCGAGGTTCCCGCAGCCCAATATGGAGCTACGACATTCACAAGAAGTGGGAACATTCGTTGAGCGGCTCTTGTACAAGAGTCGAATGAGAAGATTGAGCGACTAGGCGTTGTGAGTCATCGACATTAGTCTTCAGTGGTTCATTTTTTTAATGAAAAAAAACGTGCATTTTCTGGGCATGTCACAGTGAACCAATTGCAACATCCCATTGGCGTCCACCATCATCCATTGTGCAGGTGGCATGACATCCGGTGTGGGGTTTCTTAAAAAAGACCACAGTAAAGCAGCTGGTGCGGAGCCTCAACATTTGAGGTAGAAAAGCGACGCACATGGAAAGAAGTTTTGTTGGAGAAAACATTTGGAAAATTTAGAGTTCCATATAAGCATAAAAGTCACCAAACCCTAAAAATACACTTGCATATCATGTTCCTCTCATGAGAATTCACCTTGTAATTATGTTCACCTCATATAAATAAGAATATGTATCCACCCTCAGCCTCTCAAAGTCAATCCTAACGCATTTTTCAAATAGCACATTTTAGGGCTGCATGATAGCTTTAGTGTGCATACTAAAAATTGTTCATGTAAGCCATTTTTCATGCTCAATATCTTAGTGCATAATTAACATATTACCAAACCAATGAAAGTAAACATCTTTGCCCATTTTCACAGTCTCATCTCATCATCTCATCATCTGATATTTTTCCAAGGTTTAATCTAAATGGAATTTGTTTAATTTGTCATCTGAGCACTGAATTCTCAACAAAGTAGCCTACTTTTAAAATCTTATAATTTGCATCCTGCTCATTCTTGCAACATAAGGAGTGTTCCCCTCCCCTGTAGGCATACCAAAAGTCACACATGGGCAACTTCAAGACTCCACGACCTCGTTTGATGTTTTTCCAAAACCTGATCCATATGCAATTTATTATATTTGTTGTATACAGAGTGCAAAACTTTTCAAAGTGTAGTTTTGTTGAAATTGATATCCCACATCCAGTTGATTCCTATTGCAAACCAAGTGATTCATGCTACTGTTTGAACTACAAAAGAACCCTGTGCAAATCTTCAAACACTCAAAAGTTCATACAGTATTTTTTCTTGGCCAAAACAAATTACAATTTATGCATATTTGTTAATTGCAGAATGAAGAAGTTAAATCTCAGAGGCCCACTTTGAAAAATTATATTTCTCAGTTGGGTGGATATCACGACAATCAGATTTATTTCCATGATTCTCTATATGTTAGTACATTTCCATGTCGTATTACAAAACTTCATAAACTAGTTGAACACGTTTTCAAAGCCCGGAAGCAAAGGCAACTTGCGTAGGTCTGCCAGTGAAATTTTCAGGAAATAATTGGAGGCCGAGTTTGACAATGAATATCTTGCAACTTTGGAAGATTTTATCAGGGTTGCTTATTGCATTACACTCTTTGATCAACGATTTATGAGCAGACCCATTTTCAAGAGTGAAAGAGAAAGTTTGATCAAATTTTGAGAATGATATGGGATGCATTTTATTAAATTTGGTGAAGATTTTTTTAATAATAATACAAACAGACATGATACAAATGACATCATAATAAATCTCCATGGTATCGATGACATTGTATGCGCTAGGATTACTTTCACCAGCAAGATATAAAAATGAACCTAAAAGCTCTAGAAAGATACGGCTCACAGGTATAAGTTCAGTATGAAAATGGAGATTTTTGGGACAACACAGATTTTTTTGGGACATTTACTATGCTGAGATAATCGTCAGCTTGATGGTTGGCAAATTGCGTATGATTCTTCCAAATATAATAATGATTCCTCCAAATATAATTATCGGATAGAAAAACACAATGTTTTCTCGATATTGGTTTCATCGGCCAAACTATTGAAATCGGAAGAGTTTAGCCGATACACTATGTTACGCCGATGAGATCCTCCATCGGCAGGAAAATCAAAAGGCTTTGTCGACATTCACCTTGGAGGAGTTGAAGGAACCCTAAAATCTGGATACGCACGAAATTAATTTTGCAGAAGTCTTTGAACAAAATTCACAATCACCTTGAACAGGATTGAAGTTTATCGATGCTGAAGAACTTAATGTGATTGCAACTATCGTAACAGACAAGCACACAAAATGTGGAAATATACACATGGCTAGTGAAAGGTTAACAGAATACTTCAAATAAATTCAATTTCATGGAACGCGTTGACTGCGTGATATACACAATTTAGATTGATAGTGATTAATTCAAAACACAGACCTAAATGATCAGAATTATAGGCAATAAATCCTTTATATACTGTACACACAAAATAGTGCACTTCTATGAATCCTTACATGCAAGGAAACTCAAGAATGAGCCTTCACAAATCGATCCATAGCTCTCTATGCATGGAGTTGCAAGATTTGTAAATTTGCTCTCAGCTAGAGCTATGAACTCATGACCTTGCCAATAAATCACACAACGAGAGATTCACAATGAAGACAAGGGCAAGAATGCCAATATCTCCAATGAATCAAGTGTATGAAATGCAATGCAAGCTAAATGATAATGCAAACTAGTCTATGAAAATGAAAGTACAATGCAACTAATCTATGAAAGGAAAGAACAAGTATTACCAAGCCTTCCTATTTAGACTATGTGAGATTATTCTATTGCATGAAAGGAAACT